>JXCR01148293.1:60098-107130 GCA_002079205.1 Phalaenopsis hybrid cultivar
TAGATGTAAAGTGTGGGATTCGAACCTGGATCAAATCTATACAAAAGAAGACCTTAACCACATTGCCACATGAGGTGTTATGATTTAAACTTAGACATAAATATATATAATATATTATTATATAAATAATATATGGAATATATTGTTATAAAAAGAGTTGTATAATTTTTTTTCGAGCCATTTCGAGCCGAACACGAGCGAACAAACTGTTGTTCGTGTTCGGCTCGTTTACATTTCGAGCTTAAAAATTTGTTCGTGTTCNCGAGCTTAAAAATTTGTTCGTGTTCGGATCGTTAGGCTTAACGAACGAGCCGAACACGAGCTGTTCACGAACAACGAGCCAAATTGATAGCCCTACTTAAAATGTTATTTGTCCTCAAGTGACACTTCAATATTTAAAAACTAAATATTTATGATATGTATATGATTTTCTTTAGAAGTTACTAAAATTTTAATTTAGAAATATAGCTGTCTAATTTAGAAAAAAGAATCAGTAAATGAGACCAACTTAAAGTTTAGAAATTCTTTAAGTTAAGAAAGATGAAAATATGAGTTTTTATCCAATTCAGAAATGTATTGTAGATTTTCTAAATTTAGAATTTAGTTCTTTTATTATCTCCACCTAAATATTTTCATTAAAAATAATTTTATTTACTATGTTATATCTATAAGCTTAAGAGTTTCTCAAGTCTTATTCTTTAAAAAGATCAAATGTAGAATCAATTTTTTAGTAGGCACTAATCCTCGAGCTTCTCCTTCTTAATTTTTTTTCTCTTTTTCTTTTTCTTTTTCTTTTTCTTTTCTTTTTCTTTTTCTTTTCTTTCACTTTTTTTCTTTTCTTTTCCAGACAAAGTTTACTATATCGGGATAGGCCTTTAATGATTTTGAATTCCACTTCTCCTTTCCTAAAGCAAAGTCTTGATATAAGTCTTTTACTTATTAAATATTAAAATAGTTTTTGAAAATTATTTTAATAATAAAGTATTAAAAATAAAATTCTAAATTATCTAAATTTTTCAAAAATACAATTTTTCTTACTAATATACCACTTATATTAATCATTTTTTATACTAAAAATTTTTAAATTAAAGTTTTTCTTCATTACTTAAAATTTTAACTAAATTTTCTCACTTATATTAATCATTTTCTATACTAAAAATTTTTAACTTTAAAGTTTTCCTTCTTTACTAAAAAGTTTAACCAAAATTTCTTACTTATTTTAAAAATCAAATTTTACTTTCTTAATATAACTTGATATACATAATCAATTTTTTTCTTTTCAAATCAAATTCACTTGTAGCACATTTCAGAACAAATAAAATTCCAGTTTTGAAAATATTTTCATCGCCCCAAACTTAAATTTTTAACAAATTAAATAGTTTAACATCAGATATATATAAGCAAGAATGAAAATTTAAAATAACATACTAACACGTATATTTAAACCCTAATGATACAAGTATAAAACTAAAAATAGGAGTAAAATTAATTTTTGATCAAAATTTTCTATATTTTTATTTCAATTCAACATATAGAGATTCAATAGACTTTTAAGTATTGGATATAAACATAAAAGCAAACTAACAAACATGATCAAAGAAAAATACAGGGTAGCAGTTTCAGAAATTTAAATTTAAGACCTAAGTTAGCAAGATTTTCAACTTTACAAAAGATATAGAATTAAGTTAAGTTCTAAACTAACTAAATCACAAAACTCACAAAAGTTACTACCCTAGAATTTTAAAATAAACTAATAACTAACACAACCATTACAATACAATTAAAAATAAAAGTCTCACAAATCACAATATCTAAACAAGTAAACAAACATACATGTCTCAAGTCCAAAACATGAAAACACATCACAATTCTCATTTAAACATAAAAGTACAAATCACATCACATAGTTCAAACCAATAGACAGATACAAATGTAGCAAGCCCAGACCACATAGTTCATATCATTTTACAATCATAAAATAAATCTCTCAATTCTACTCTTCAGCCTCTGAATCACCACTATCCCAAACTTTTATAGGCTCATAATCAGGGTATCTAGGATATGAAGGAAATTGCACTCCTTGGTTACCCCTAATGAGGCTCTCCATAGATGAGTAAAATTTCTCTTCATAATCACTTTTTCTCCTATTATACCTATCAGTATGATCTGTAAAACGCTCTAAATTTTGTACCATATCAGCAGTAAAGTTGATATTATCCATCATCTTCTATAATAACTCATCTCAGGTATCAGTAGACTAACCTCGAGAAGTAGAAGCACGTGAAGTAGACGGTTTAGATGTAGAAGCAGCAGAGGTAGAAGCAGCAGACGTTTCCATTCCATAGCTCTGAGAAAAGCCTCCTCTCCAGCCAAAAATTGAATGCTCAAAATAAGTTTTCACATTCACTTTAGTGATGGACTTTAGAGGTAATAATACTTCCTCCCAGCTATCATATTTAACTCAAGCCTGCTCACATAAAGAAAAGATCAAGGAAGCAAATCCCAGACCTGCAGTTGTAACAACTATAACAAAACCGATGATAGTCTGACAGATCAAAGCTCCAATGCTGATGAGCTTTCCCTCTTGAATATAATAGTTCAACGTCGCTCTTTCTATGGTCACTTCACTGAGATGATTGGTTGGAAGCAGACGAGCAGAAATGAAATAGTGTTAGGCCTTTGAAAGTGCACATAACTTTGAAGTTGGGAAATTTACTCTTCTCATTGATAATCTTCCAAAGTCCTCTCCCAATAGTCAAGTATGAAATAATCTCGTCTAAATATGCTTCAGTAGGACTATAATTTGCATAAAAACATAAAGTATCCGGTGGTAAATGGTAAAACAAGTTGATTACCTCTAGAAAAAAAGGTACCAACTTTTCTCAAACCATAACTCGATTGTCTTCAGCTTCAGGGAGATTGGCATAGAACTCCCTTACAACAGATATAATTGCCACAACAAAAAAACAACAGAATTGTTCCCACAGTCGGCAAACAGTTAAATCTTCCATGTCTCCATCCAGATTTTTAAAACATCACTCCTGAATTAGTTCGTGTGATTGCAACGCATCACTATACCGATCCTGAGCTTTTGAACTAACAAATTTACTCGAATCGAAAGGGGTTTTGCCTTTGCTCTTCTTCATTCTTGGTGTCATTCTACAAATTTAAAAAATTCCAACAATAAATTCAAAAATTGAGTCTAGACCAGTAAACTAAACTTCCAAATGCTTAAACTACACTTCCTATGAAATTACCATAGATTTTTCCTCATTTTTCCCCATGAATAGTGAATTTTTGAATTCTTCCAAATGTACTCAAAATACATGGAGAAAATCCAAAATTTTTGCATATAAGTAAAGATCTTACCTTAAGAAATTCGAATCTAGCAAATTTTTCTTGATTCCACCAAGAAATCTCCACTTAATGGTGTGCCCTAGCTCTCCAAAATCATATTTTTGAGAGGTTGAAGGTGACGGGAGGATAAAAATGGCATTTTTTTGCTCAAATTTTCAGTTTTAACCTTTCGCAAACCAATTTTCGTGAACCGGCGCTTAAGCACGAGTAAGTCGCGCTTAGGCGCCTACCTCTTGGGTTTGCTCACGCTTAAGCGCGAGATGTGGCACATGAGGGCCGGTGCACAATTTTTAAAAATTTCAAATTAAAGTAAAATGCATTATTTGCCTAAGTAAACCACCCTAAATGGTCTCATAACACTTAAATGACTATTTTCAACTTCCTGTAACTCTCCTTTATCTCAAAATTCTTATTAATAACTATTTCAATTCGAGTCTCAAACACACAAAATTTCACACAAATAAATTTATATTAATTTACAAATGAGTACAAATACATTTAAACACTTAGTTCTCATTCCAAATAGTTTTGGATGAGAAATTTTTCCTAAATACAAACACTTAACAATTTTTCATAATTAAACACCTAAATAACACAAACACTAAAAGCAAGTATTAAACACTAAAACACTTAAAGACAACAAATTTAAACACACAAAAACATAACCTTAAACATAGAACTTAATTCCATTTTTCATTAGAAGGAACAAATTCAAGTCTTTCATTAGTCTCTCCTGGGGCAACTGGAATACAAAGTTGACAAAACGGACCGTGGCGATGTGCTTGTCGGCTTTATTTTTGGTTGTAAGAGTGGTCCGTAAGAAGTTGTCAGTCACCAGAATTGAAATTTTGTTGCCCGCTTCAGAAGTACGTTTTAATTTACATTTATATTTAGTTTTAGAAAAATATGAAATCAAACTGACCCCATATTTTTCATAGTTTAAATGACACTGTTTAGAAAAATATGAAATCAAACTGACCCCATATTTTTTATAGTTTAAATGAAAGAGCACTATTCAAATCTTGTATCTAACCCGAAGGATAAACACAAGACTTGAGGATGAGGCTCAATCAATTAAACTACGAAACATATGACGTCCGTTTGGTCTGCAAAACCTTTATTTTTGCTGACAAGTTCTCTTATTTAATATAAAGAATTAAATAGGGTTTATATTAAGCTGGGTTTGAGAAAATCTTCCTATAAGGGCATACCCCTATAGTTAATTACATCTTAAAAGACCAAAGTCACCTAAGAAGACTCTCGATAAAAATCAAGGAATATTATCTTCAAGGAGTTTCAAAGGGTAGGGCTTTTTAATGAGATCGGACGTAAAGGTTTGAAAGGGGATTGGTTCAAATTTGGAGCATTTTATTGTAGAGTCCAAAGGAGGAAGAACTAACGGATGTCATGGATCCAGAGGAGAACCACAGTGACTTCCCAAGCTATCCTAATGTTTTGCTTCAGTTTTGAAGAGAACTGTTTAAGTGTTTCATCCTACCAATTTTATTGGTTATGGCTTACATCCGTGTTAAACTATAACACAAATATCCTGAAAGATATGGGGATTTAGGTCCTGACAAACGACAACCTCAGAATCCTAAGACGAGTTATGTCTTATATAGTATATCAGGGCTGTACAAAGGCCTAAAGATAAGATGAGGATTTACGTTGCATAAGCAAGCAACCTCGAGGTCCTATGGTTTTGTTGTTTATATCTAAGGAAGAAAGATTGAATTAGCTGGGGAAGACAGGTTCTACTATTGAAGATGGTTGTGCTGCCCACCATGCTAGCTTCAAGCTCCTTACCATGATGAGTTTAAGTTTTCTAATGTTTTAAGTTATGATGTCAAATCAGGTGACCCTATGGTTGAAGTTCTTTAACTTTTATGGGGGCATATTAAAGTTGATTAGAGCGACACCTGTTAGGATCCTACAATTCCCTCGTTCCGGCACCACTATTTTCTATTGGATTCACTTACTCCAAATGAATTTACTAAACTCAACTTTAATGAGTTCCATAATTTCATTTAGTCAGTGGTAAGCCTCGTTAGCAATCGTAGGTTACCTCCTCCGAGGAATTCCCGATCATCCGATAGAGATGTCTTAATTTAGTTGGAGTTGTAGTTTTGTGTGATGTTTGTGATTAAATTTTGATTTTTTTTATATTTTTGAATGTTGTGGGGGTGAATTTTTAAGTTGGTTATTTTAGTTTTAGTTTTGGTTTTGGTTTTGGTTTTATGGTTATCCTAATAGTTTTAATTTTCATGCAAGGTGGCGTCATTGTTTAACATGCAAATTTGCAGGTATAAAAGTACAGTATGAAAGTACAATAAATATAATACTAAAAACTATAAAAGCGTACCTGATGAGACTTCTTGTTCCACCACCTGAAACTCAAAAGGCATGTTAAGGCAGTTTATATGAAACACGGAAGTAAAATTTTGGTAACATATCTAACCCTAGTTCATATCTTGGTGGGTCTTTAGGAGTTTAATTAAGGATGATGTTGCCAAGCAAAAATTTTTAAGTTTAGTAGATCTCTGAGGTATCCAACAGATTTAGAGAAAGAAGCAGGTTTGTGCTACTCTCTCGCTGCCTGGTGGAAAATTTCGAGTTCTTGTAAACTTATTATGTTGCTTAATAATTCATCCTATAAACACCCTAATGTTCAATGAACATTAATGTCTCAATTATCCCTAAGAGTAAAGTAATTATCATCTGTAATTTAATTTTGAAGATTATGTGGGTGAAGATCCTTAAAAAGGCAAGTTAGTGTTATTAGAACTCTTAGCCAAATTTTGGTCCTAATTAGGCTTGTAGTGTTTGAAAGATGTCATAATTTTAATTGATATTTAATTTTCTAATCCTCATTTAAATGAAACTTGATTTAACCTAAGTCACTACTAAGCCCTTAAGACTTAGGTGAGTGTCTTAGTTTTGAAAAGGTTGAGCTTTAGGTGGTCATAAATCATGATTTGAATTTTATTTGAAAATCAAAATAGGGATATTAAATTGATTAATTATTAACTTCAAATATTATACCCCTAAGTCCTGGGTTAATTTTATTTTAATAAACTTCCAAATTTTAATTAGAAACCTATTAACTTATCTTTTCAGTTAAGAATGTGAGGTTGGTTTCTACCAATTAACCCCTTATGTTTCAAACATCAAATTAAGATCAGAGGTTGCCCATTTCCCTCCTTGAATTAAACCTAAATGTTAATTAAGGCTAAATTTCTAATATTACACATTTGCCCCTAAGGCTCTAACACTTCATAATTTGTCAAATTCAATTCAAATGACTTTGAAATTTTTATCCTACCTCATTCATGGGTCAATTGAAACATCAGAGGAGAAAATATGATTTTTAAAAATTTAATTTTATTTTTTATCCTACCTCATTCATGGGTCAATTGAGACATCAGAGGAGAAAATGTGATTTTTAATTTTCTCCTACCTCATTCATGGGTCGATTAAGACATCAGAGGAGAAAATGTGATTTTTCAAAATTTAATGCCTAGAAAATGTAATTTTTTTTAAAATTTAATTTAATTTATATAATTATCTTTATGCAAAATAAGGATTTTTTTTTTAAAATTTTAATTTGACCCAGGTAGATCCTAATCCCTTGAAATTTTTATTGGAGGTAGACCTAGACCAGAGAAGCCTTTGGACCAAATTTCATGATTTTTTGAATTTTATTTGAATTATTAGAATTATTTTAAGTTCTGGGGTATTTATTAAATATTAAATATTTAAATGGGGAAATTAAGTTTTATGTTTTTGAAAAATCTTCCTGAGGTCAGAGAACTCAGTGGAGAAAATTTTATATTTTTCTAAGTTTTATTTGATTTATTGAAATTATTTTTAATGAAAACCCATTTTAGCCTTTAAATTTTTTTTAAGCTTTGAAATTTAGTATCTTTATTTAAAAATCAGGAAAAATATTCTAATTATTCCTTAGTGCTTAAGAAGCAATTTAGAACATTTCCATAAACTTTATTATTTTAATCAATTTTAATTATTTAACTATTTAAATAGGCTAAAAATAAAGTTTTTATTTTAAATACCATTTTATTTTTAGAAAATACCCCTGATCATAGAGAACTCAAAAAAAGAAGTTTTATAATTTTTCAAGTTATATTTTAATTATTAAAAATCATTTTAGTGCTAAAAATGTTATTTATCTTTAAAATCAACTTAAGTTACCAAATGAACTCAAGATGCTTTGGAATTTTTATGGTGAGTTTTCTAGATCCTAAACAATAGTGGAGATCAAAAATCAAGTCATTTTGTTGTTTTTATCTTTCAAAATTAATTATCTTAGTGATTTAGGGTTTGTAAAGATTAGATGTATTTTGAATGACTTGGCTCGTGAGAAATTTTCTTAATGGCTCTCTGGTTATCATAAACCTTTCAAAATTTTCTTGGATTTTTCTAGGAAACATGCTAATTTTCATGATTATTTTAAGCACATAATGCACATAAACTTGAAAAATATGATTATCTATCTAAGGACCTCCTCTAACTTTGGAAAAATCAGGGAATATTGCCTAAGATAGAGGCAACAACATGCTAAAATTTCAAGTCATTGTGTGATTACTACATTCATGGAGAATCAAAACATCCAAATCAGTATTTAATTAATTAAAAAGAAAATATGCATCAAATTGACTGCAAATCATTTCCATATTGTTATCCTCTATTCACTGAGCAAGAAGGTATTTTTATTTTATTTTTGTGATTTTTCAACACCAAGATATGGATTTTTTAAGTTAGGGATAATTTTCTAATTTTTTAAATTCCCATTTATCTATTTAAACGTGTGGCGCCACATTAACCTACGGCGGTTTCGAAGCACCACACAGTGCGCTCCTATTCGACGTTGCCATTCACCTCAACGCTGACTCGGTCTGTGGTTTATGTTTCAAAGCGTTGTCCAACTTTATCTCGACCGTCCATACGATACACGTTTGATCGAATGACGCCCCGTCATTGTCCCCGATATCCTAACCAGAGAACTGTCTATCATCTAGTCTTAAGATCTCTCTCATTTCTTAACCAAATTGGATGAATTTTTTTTTTAAATGCTCATCTAGACTAGAGGAACATATCCATATAGTTATGATGCAATGAAATCAACTCAAAATAAATGGAGAGTTCAAATAGGCTCGGGAGGAAGAGAAGTTTTATACCTTTGCTCTGAGAAGTGAAGCTTCGATCAGAGAGTCTTGGCACGTTTGTTGAGATCGAAAGAGGCCAGGGATTTAGTCTCTGGTCTTGGTGTAAGGCCTAGGTATGATTTGGATCGTGGTGGGATTTGGGTGTTGGTCTAGAGCTATGGTAGAAGCTTTGTGAGAGGAGAATTTGATGGGGCCTAAGCTTCTTTCACTGTTGTGAAGGTCTGGGTGAAGTTAATTTGAGTTTGGTGGACTTTGGAGGTGTATTGGGCTCTGTCGTGGTTTTCAGCAAGATTTTGAGCTCAAAATTGAACTCCGATAGTGAAAATTGGTGAGGGAAAACAGTTGGAATGCACTAAGGGAATCTTAGGGAAGCTCTGTGGTCAGTTTGGAGAGGTCTCTCTAAGAAATTTTTCAGCACCCCCTCCCATGGTCGTGGGAAGTGCTTTTTATAAAAATGGCTAAGGGGTGGTTGTCATGGCCAATTAGGGGTGCATTGTGTTGCTTAGGTGGAGGGCAGAGGAGCTCTACAATTTAATTTGGTTGAGCTAGCCTCTAGGTTTGATTTGGGTGAAGTTCCATGGGGGTGGCTCTCAATTTTGAGCTTCTCTGATGACTAGGTCAGCCTGCCATTGGAGGGGGAGGTAGCTAGGTGCTCAGGTCTTCCAGGGGAATCTGTCAAAGTGATTTAATGCAATGGGGTTTAGTGTTGGTAAGGGTATCTTAAGCATGTGTATTTTTGGAAATAAGAACCCTTAATTTGAGGGACTTTTGGTCCATGGCTTATCTAGCTTGGGTTAGATGGACTTCGGCTCAGTCTTAGGGTTTAACCAATGGTTGAGGTGGGGTTAATTTAATGACTTTGGGGTAGTTATACCATCTTTAATGCATGGGTTCAATGTGGGTCCAAGTGATCAAAGCTTGGGTTTTTGTTAGGTTATCCATGTCAATTGACCAAATTGATTGATCAACATTGTGTAGATGATTGTTATGAAGATTTTTGGTGAAGGTTGAAGTGATTTAGAGTTCAATTGGTTGGTCAATTTGAAGGATTTTTAAAATTTGGTCAATTTTGGCATGTTGGGTTAGACATGTGTCTAGGTTAAGCTAGCCTTAGAATAAGTCCAAAATAAATGGTCCACATGATCAAGAAAGATGTTGTGAAGATTTTTCATGAAGGAATAGAGTGGAAATTTTGCGGTCAAGGACCTCAATTTGGTAGGATTTTAAGACATGGTCAATTTGGGGTAAATTTGGGGCTTTTTGGAGTTAGGTTGAAATCAAATGAAATTAAGGCCTCGCCAAGGTCAATTTAAGGTAAATTTTGATGTATGGGGATGTTATGAAGGTTTTTCAACAAACATTGTGGCTAATTGAGTGGACTATGGGTTCAACTTAGTGGAACCAAGTCATGGGGCCAAAATTAGGGTTCTTGGTTTAAATCAAAATTGGGTTCAAATCATGGACCAATTGAGCTTGGATTTAGTCTAGATTGGCCACATAAAGAGTGAATTTGAGTTTATAATTGAAGTTGGGGTAAATTGAGACCAATTGGATAGACAATTGAGGTAATTTAGGGAAAATATGGGCCTTTAAAGGGCAATTTGGGGGTTTTGGTCAAAAATGGTCAAATTTGCCAATTGGGTCATGTGATAGTTGATAAAAATGAAATTGAAAATATTTGGGGGGTTTTGAGAATTTTTGGGATTTTTTTGGAAATTTTGGAATTTTGGAGGGGTATTTTGGTAATTTGGCCAATTTTGGTGATTTTGGATAGTTTGAGTGTTTTGGTAGAGTTGGAGTGCCAACCACCATCAATAAGCCATGGAACAATGAGAACCCCATTTTGGGTCCTCTATGTAGTGGTTTTAGCCGAACCCCAGCCCAGGGCTAATAGGTTCAGGGAACCACCTACATGAGTCTCCCAAAAGTATCAAGGGACCAAAGCTTAGAAGCTTTAGAGTTGTGAGTGATTGTGAGTGTAAGTGGTTGCAAGTGAGTGCCTTAGCCCTAGATCAACATCCAGGGTCAACCTTAAGGTCTAGCAGTCCTAAGAGTGACTCTCCTTGAGGTCCCCCATAATGACCCCACCTACTAAGTGTTAGAGTTTAGGACCAATATGTGGAACTTCAAGTTGAGTAAAGAAGAGTGTAGAATTTATAATGGTGAGGGTTCCATGTCTAATTTTCTAAGAATTATCAATAAGAAAGTCCTATGGCTAGACCTTAGGCTAATAAAGAGTAAAACTAAACCTCAACCAAAAGAATTATCAATATGTGGAACAATAAATGGATGTGGTGTGCTGGGCAAGCACACCGCGCATATTAACTTTGACCGACAAGATCAAGAAAAATAAATACAAACTCCTAAGTCATCAGACCCAGAATTATGTGTAGAGCTGTGTGTAAGATTTGTTTCCGCTGATAAATTAGCAGGTGATCGTTTGATTGAAATCAAGGAGTAGGGACTCTCACTGGGGATCGAAGAGTGAATTTTGAGTTATGAAATTTCAGGTATTTATAAAGGATGGGATTCAGTATATAAGTGCTGACCCTGAGGTGGGAATTGAAAGTTAGGTATCAATCCCAAAATAAGAAGCAGATGTCATAATCCATTTAAGGTGGTCTTGCAACTGATTTCAAAAGATGAGAATAGGATTGTGTAGGAGAGTCGAATCAAGATGGAAAACACAGAGGCTCACATCTAGCTCTAAAGGGTAACAACATTGTAGAAGACGGTGACCGTTAAGGACATGTCTCCAGAAAGAAAGGACTGTACCAGTTCGAGTTACCACTGGGGAGTTATATTCAAACTAACATATGATAGGGAGAATATATATGTCGCGTTAGGAAGGAAAGTGCTAGGACTCACATCCAACCCAAGAGATGACGAAGAAAATATCTGCTACATTGGGGAGCAAAGCATTAGGACTCACATCCAACTCAAGAGGTAACAAAAAAGTATGTGGGTCACGTTAGGAAGGAAAGCACTATGACTCACATCCAACCCAAGTGGTTACAAGAAAATATGTGTTAAATTGAGAAGGAAAGCACCAGGACTCATATCCAACTCAAGAGGTAACAAGAAAGTATATGTGTTACATTGAGAAGGAAAGCACCAAGACTCTTATCCAACTCAAGAGGTAACAATAAAGTATATGTGTGTCACGTTAGGAAAGAAAGCGCCAGATGTTTTTAACCTATCGGGCTTAGGCGCCAGATCTGGCACTTAAGCGCCAGTGCATATTTTTGCAATAGCCAACTTAATGTCCAAATTCTCATTTTAACATGTCTAGATCACTAAATAAAGTTTTAAAATCAATACTAACACATCATAATCTCAAAAATACTACCCCAAATTTCTTAATCACACATAAAACAACAATTAAAATAAAAATACACTGATAACTATTGATTGCCTCCCACAAAGCGCTTGGTTTTACGTCGTCAGTCCGACGTAACCAATGCTTACTCTAGTTGACCTAACATCATTCCATCATTAAACTTATGCTAATACCCTATAAAATAAGGTTTCAGTCTATGTCGATTAACTTTAAATATTTTCCAGACTTTGGATTTTTAATATCCACAGCTCCATAAGGATACACTTTAATCACAATAAATGGGCCCATCCACCTGGACTTAAGTTTGTCTGGAAATAATCTTAACCTTGAATTATATAACAAAACTTGTTACCATGATTGAAAATTTTTAGTAACAATCCTTTGATCATACCACTTCTTCATCTTTTATTTATAAATTTTGGCACTTTCATAAGATTCATTCCTTATCTCTTCAAGTTCATTTAGTTGTAAGAATCTTTTCTCACCAGCATCTTTCAAATTATAATTGAACTTTTTAATCGCCCAATATGCCTTATGCTCAAGTTCAACTAGTAAGTGACAAAGTTTTCTAAATATTAGCCTATATAGGGGATATTTCTATAGGAGTTCTATATGCAGTCCTATAAGCCCACAAAGCATAGTCAAGTTTACCGACCAATCCATTTTGTTTGGATTCACATATTTTTCGCATAATTCTTTTAATTTCTAGATTGGATAATTCAGCCAAACCACTTGTCTGAGGATGATAAGCATATAAGCCCACAAAGCATAGTCAAGTTTGACTGACCAATCCATTTTTGTTGGATTCACAGATCATAAGGTTTTGTAATTTCCTGATTAGATAATTCAGCCAAACCACTTGTCTGAGGATGATAAGCAGTAGGAATCTTACGATTTATTTGATATTTATTTAATAATTTCTCCATTATAGCATTTCTGAAATAACTTCCCCCATCAGTAAAGATAACACTTGGCATCCCAAATCTACAAAATATATTCATTTTAAAAAAAAATTGCAACACTTTGAGCATCACATCGAGGTAAAGCAACAGCTTCTATCCATATGGATACATAGTCCACTGCTAATAAAATATATAAATTTTCGAAAGATGGTATAAATGGTCTTATGAAATCTAATCCCCAAACATCAAATATTTCAACTTCTAGCATATATTTGAAAGGCATCTCATTTCTTCTAGAAATATTGCCTATTCGTTGACATCTATAACATGTTTTGATATAAGCATTAACATCTCTAAAAGTTATAGACCAATAAAATAAAGAATGTAAATTTTTTTTGTTTTTCTAATTCAAGTCTGGACAAATGATCAGGAATTTGATTTTTTAATCCCCTTCCGATCTACTATTAAAAAATCAAATTTTTGTAAAAGAAGAACCCATCTTATAAGTATAGGTTTAGCATCCTTCGTTTTCATTAAATACTCAATAACAAAATGATCTGTATGCACTACACAATGAGCTCCAATTAAATATGATCTAAATGTGTCAAAAGCATATAGTATTGCTAATAACTCTTTTTCAATTATTTTATAATTAATTTGACTTTCATTAAGATTTTTACTAGCATAGTAAATAACTTTATAAATTTTATTATATATTTGTCCTAAAATAACTCCTATAGCATAATCACTAGCATCACACATTAGTTCAAAAGTTATTTCCCAGTTTGGTGAAACTATAATCGGTACAGTGATTAGTTTTTCTTTTAATAACTTAAAAGCTTTTAGGCATTCCTCATAAAAATTAAAAATTTCATCTTTCTCCAGTAAATGGCATAAAGGCTTAGCAATCTTTGAAAAGTCTTTAATATATCGCCTGTAGAATCCAACATGTCCTAAAAAACTTCTAATTTCCCTTACATTCACCGGATAAGTTAAATTAACGATTACTTGAGTTTTAGCAGGATCTACTTCCATACCATTTTTTGATATTTGATTGCCTAATACAATTCCTTGAGCTACCATAAATTGGCATTTTTCCCTGTTAAGGACTAAATTTCTTATCCAACTTCTGCTGACAAAGTCTCTGAGAAAATGGAGGTGGTGATTTTTCTAAATCAATTTTTAATGGAGAAATAGGTCTCTCAAAATCTTTTGGAGCGTCCTCTTTTGATTCTTCAATTTATTCTCTCTCTACTTCAATTTCTTTTTGAACCCAAACTTCCAACTCTCTTCTGCTTCTAAGTTGAACGACTTTCACTTGCTCTTTTTTCTGGTCTCTTAGATTTGATTCAATATTACTAGGAAGTGTTCCTTGGGATCTATTACTTAATGAATTTTTTATTTGCCCAAGTTGATTCTCAATATTTCTAATTGTAGTTCCTTGCTTTGTAATTGATTTCTCATTTGTAACACCACTTATTTTATAGACAACTTCTTCTCCTTAAACTGTGTATTACAGTTAAAACCTAGAGGATAAGTAGATCTATAATTATTATTCCCTTGGTTGTTTCAGTTTCCCAATGGGTTTCCTTGGTTGTTCCCCCATTGCTGATTATTACCACCCAAATAGTTATTATAGTTAAAGTTGGGATGGTTCTTCCAACCTAGGTTATAATAATTGGAATATGGGTTATTCTACTTATTTTTTATGGCATTCAAAGTTTCTAATGATGCTTGAGAATCTACCATTTGGGCTAATGATTTCTCTTCAATCATGGAAATTGGTTGAGAAAAATTCATTCCAAATTGGTCTAACTTCCATTAAATTGCAGGAACTTGATTTGATAACATGATAAATGCATCAGTTTCATGAATATTGGCTACTTTGTTAGGATTTACCCTCTAAAAAGGTCATTGAAAATTATTGGTAGACATTTCTTCAATTAAAGCATAAGCGTCGTGAAATGGTGACATCAATGAACCACCAGCAACGACATCGATAATTGATCTAAGAGATCCAACTAATCCATTATAAAAATTTGAATTATTAACCAATCCAGTATAGCAAGGTGTAGACACTTTCTTAAGAGTTCTTTAAATCTTTCCCATGCTTCATAAATAGATTCCTTTTCAAACTGATTAAAAGATGTAATATCATTTATAAGCTTTGCAGTTTTTGATGGTGGAAAATATTTAGCAAGGAATTTTTGTGCTAAATCATCTCAAGTTCTCATAGATTCAAGTGCTAATGAATTCAATCATAACTTAGCTTTATCCCTTAGTGAGAAAGGAAATGACCTAAGTCTTATGACATCATCTGATACACATCATATTTAAATGTAGCGCACAATTCTAGAAAATTGACAATATGTAAACTTGAATCTTCAGTTGGTGATCCCCCAAACTGATTTATTGATGTCATTTGGATAATAGTAGGTTTAAACTCAAATGAATTAGCCACTATAGCAGGTTTTTTAATACGACATTGAAGTTCATCTACAGTAGGGTTGGCATAATTTCTTAAAGGTCTAAACTCTTGATGAATTGCAACATTTTGATTATTTTGGTCTGCCATTTCTATACTTTTTTGGATTTTTCAAAATTTATAATTTTTTTTGTTTTTTTTTTATTTTTCTAACAGTTCTTTCTAATTCAGAATCGTATGGCACTAGTCCTTCAGAACCTGAACTACGCATATACTAACATATAATAAAATAAACAAATTAAAATAAAATAAAATAAGATAACTTAAAGTTTAAATAAGACTTTTTAAAAATAGAAATTTGCTTTTAAAATCAATTTCTCCCTGGCAATGGGGCCAAAAACTTGATCCCTGGATACTCCCAATATGCACAGTACAACAATAATTCAAATTATATTTCACTCATATTTCCTTACTTTGCAACAAAACCATAAACTTGATCTTCAAGAAAAATAAGAATTTAACTTTTAATTTATATATATTGGGATACTACACAAGTATATGTATCGTTATCAAGTAATATAGGAGTTTTTTATTAAGACCTGAATATCGAACCCATAGAGAAAATACACAATATGCACTATTAAACAACAAATTTTCTATTTTTAATAAAAAGATAATATCTAAACTTAAGATGATTTTTGCGGTAATGAAAATTTAAATATTTTTGGTAATTTCAATATTTTGATAGAACAATAACAATTTAAAAAGATAACTAGAGTTTTTGTAGAAGGAAAGGACTAAATATGAAAATATCTTTCTTCTTGTTATAAATAGTAATAAGTATAGGAATTTTGTTGTGGAAGTATGCAAATTGTGTTGTGTCAAATAGGAGCAATAATATTCTTTACCCTTACTAGAGATGCTATAAAGAACATTGACTAATTTAAATTTTGAATATTTCTGAGGACCGGCTAGGCAGGGAAGATACTAGCTCTCACTCTAGAGTTCCCTCGATTCCCTCCACTTAGGGGCAAACATTCTCGTATTAGAACCTAAAACAATAAACCAAGTTTTGGGTTTTAACCTATCACTTTAAAGTCATCTGACTCTATACCCTTCACCCTTCAAAGAATATTTTCCTATTTATTTGCACTCAATCATATGAACTACATTCTCATTCATATAACCTCATGTGATTCTTTCTAATTGTTGACTAAGACAATACCAGCTTGGTTCTTACATATTCTCACAATAAATTTTAACATCTGGATTTGCTAAATCAAGAAGTAAATGAAGTGCATGGATTTAAATCATCACAACTTGAGTGCATGGATTTAAATCATGTACTTCATTTACTTCTTGATTTTGTCAATCTAGATGTTAAAATTTGTTGTGAGGACATGTAAGAACTGGGCTGGTATTGTCTCATTCAACAATTGGAAAGAATCACATGAGGTTGTATGAATGAGAATGTAGTTCATATGATTGAGTGAAAATAAATAGGGAAATATTCATTGAAGGGTGTAGAGTTAGAGGACTTTAAAGTGATGGCTTAAATCCCCCAACCTGATTTATTGTTTTAGGTTCTGATATAAGATGTTAGTCCCAGGGTAGAAAGAATCCAGGGAACTCTAGAGTGAGAGCTTGTATTTTCTCTTCCTAGCCGGTTTTCAGAACTATTCAAACTTTAAATTAGTCAATGTTCTTTATAGCATCTCTAGTAAGGGTAAGGAATATTATTGCTCCTATTTGGCACAACCCATTTAGCATACTTCCATAACAAATTTTTATATTTATCATTGATTCATGGTAAGGAAGATATAAATATGCATGCTTCCACAATATAATTCTTATACTTATTACTGATTCATGATAAGGAGAAAGATTATTTCATATTTAGTGTTTTTCTTCTACAAAAACTTAAGTTATCTTTTTAAATTTATCCTATTTTTGCCAAAATATTAAAATTACCAAAAATATTCAAACTTTCTTTACTACGAAAACATATTTAGTTTAAATAATTGTCTTTTTAAAAATAGAATTTTTTCCAAAAAAGTGCATATTGCATTATTTCCATGTGGGTTTGATATTCATGTCTTAATAAAAAAGTATTATATTACTTGATAACGATATGTATACTTAATTAGTATCCCATTATATATAAATTAAATTTTAAATTCTTATTTTTCTTCAGGATATAGTTTTTTGTTTTGTTGTGAAATAAGGAAATATAAGTGAAAAATATAATCACAATTATTGTTATATTGTTGCATATAAGCAGTTATCAGGGATCACGTTTTTTACGCTATTGCTATGGAAGTGAAGTGAAAATTGTAAAGAATCTAATGATTTAAAAGCATATTTCTATTTTTAGAAAGTTATATTTAAACTTTAAGTTATTGTATCTTATTTTTTGTGTTTAATTTTATTTTATTTTATGTCAGTATATGTGTAGTTCAGGTTCTGAAAGACTAGTGCCCTACGATTTTGAATTAGAGAGAATAGTTAGAAAAATAAGAAAAACCAAAAAAAATAAAATCTTTAAAAATCCAAAAAAAATACAGAAATGGCAAACCAAGATGATCAAAATGCTGAAATTCATCAAGAGTTTAGACCTCTAAGAGTTTATGCTAACCCTACTGTAGATGAACTTTATTGTAGTATTCAAAAATCTACTGTAGTGACTAATTCATTTGAACTTAAACCTGCCTTTATCCAAATGGTATCAAATTTGGGGGATCACCAACTGAAGATCGAAATTTACATCTTGCCAATTTTTTAGAATTGTATGCTACATTTAAATATGATAGTGAATCAAATGATGCCATAAGACTTAGGTTATTTCCTTTCTCATGAGGGATAAAGCTAAGATGTGGTTGAATTCATTAGCACATGGAACTATCAGAACTTGGGGTGATTTCACTAAAAAATTCCTTGCAAAATATTTTCCACCATAAAAAACTACGAAGCTTAGAATTGATATTACATCTTTTAATCAGTTTGAAGGAGAATCTACTTACGAAGTATGGGAAAGATTCAAAGAACTCTTAAGAAAGTGTCCACACCATGCTATACCAGATTGGTTAATGATTTAAACTTTTTATAATGGATTAGTTGGATCTCTTAGATCAATAATCGATGTCGTTGTTGGTGGTTCATTGATGTCAAAACCATTTCATGACGCCTATGCTTTAATTGAAGAAATGAATACCACTAATTTTTAATGGCCTTCTGAGAGAGTGAATCATAAGAAACTAGCCAATATTCATGAAACTGATGCTTTAACTATGTTAGAAAATCAAGTTGCTGCAATTTCAAGGAAGTTAGACCAATTTGGAATGAATTTTTCTAACCAATTTCCATGATTGAAGAGAATTCATTAGGCCGATGACAGATTCTCAAGCAGCATCATTTCAATTTTCATGATTGAAGAGAATTCATTATGTCAAATGGTAGATTCTCAAATATCATTAGAAACTTTGAACTGATTGAAGATAATTCATTACGCCAAATGATAGATTCTAAAGCATCCTTAGAAACTTTAAATGCCATAAATAACAAGCAGAATAACTCATATTCCAATTATTATAACCCAGGTTTGAAGAACCATCCCAACTTTAACTAGAATAACAATTCGGGTGGTAATAATCAGCAATAGGGGAACAACCAAGGAAACCCATTGGGAAACTGGAACAATCAAGGGAATAATAATTATAGATCTACTTATCCTCTACGTAGAGAAATTGGAACAACCAAGGGAATAATAATTATAGATCTACTTATCCTCCAGGTTTCAATAGTAATACACAAGTCTAAGGAGAAGAAGTTGTCTATAGAAGAAGTGGTGTTACAAATGAGAAATCAATTACAAAGTCAAGGAACTACAATTATAAATATTGAGAATCAACTTGGGCAAATAACAAATTCTTTAAGTAATAGATCCCAAGGAACAATTCCTAGTAATATTAAATCAAATCCAAGAGACCAGAATAAAGAGCAAGTAAAAGCCGTTCAACTTAGAAGCGGAAGAGAGTTGGAAGTTTGTGTTCAAAAAGAAATTGAGGTAAAGAGAGAAGAAATTGAAGAATCAAAAGAGGATGCTCCAAAAGATTCTGAGAAACCTATTTCTCCACTAAAAATTGATTTGGAAAAAAACCACTACCTCCATTTCCTCAGAGAATTTGTCAGCATAAGTTGGATAAAAAATTTTCAAAATTTCTAGAAATATTTAAGAAACTTACAATTAATATTCCATTTGTTGAAGCCTTAGAACAAATGACGAGTTATGTAAAGTTTATGAAGGATATTCTCAACAAGAAAGTAAGTTTGAAGATAATGAGACTGTTGCACTTAGTGAGGAGTGCAGTGTGATAGTTCAGAAGAAGCTTCGTGAAAAGCTTAAAGATCCTGTTAGCTTTACAATTCCATGTGCAATAGGAGACAGATTTTATAAGAAAGATTTATGTGATTTTGTTGCAAGCATTAACCTTATGTCATTATCAATATTCAAAAGATTGGGATTAGGAGAAATAACCCCTACTACTGTAACTCTGCAGTTAGCAGATCGTTCAATAACATACCCTAAAGAGTTATGGAAGATGTCCTATTGAAAGTGGATCAATTTATCATTCCTGTTGATTTCATTGTACTAGATATGGAGGAAGATAAAGAGATACCTATAATTTTAGGGAGACATTTCCTAGCCAGAGGAAGAGCAATGATAGATGTGCAGAAAGGGGAATTAACAATGCGCGTGACTTATCAAACTGTTACTTTCAATATTTCAAGATCAATGAAATATCCTGCAAAAGGTAAAGATGATGAATGTTGTAGGATGGATGTTATAAGATATCTAAGTGAATGTCATTTCAAAACCAGTTATGAAGAGATATCTGAAGAAAAAGATTTGGATCATGAGCAAGCTAAGGAATTAGATCAATGTGAAGAACTTTTTAAGAAAGATTCAAATTATGTTCAAGAAAGTTTAGAAATTTTGGACACTATAGACAAAGATAAATCATTTTTTCCATCAATTAAAAAACCTCCAAACTTGAGTTGAAGTTACTTCCTGAACATTTAAAATATGTCTTTTTAGGAGATTCTTCTACCAGTTATAATTTCCTCAAAATTAACGATGGAAGAAGAAAGGTTGATGAAAATTTTGAAAAATTTTAAGAAGGCCTTTGGATGGACAATTGTAATATTAAAGGAACCAATCCTTCAATTTGTATGCATAGAATTCATATGGAAGTGAACTGCAAACCCAAGGCTGATCCTCAAAGGAGACTGGATCCTATTATGAAAGAAGTTGTTAAGAAAGAAATTTTAAAGTGGTTAGATGTTGGAATTATCTATCTTATTTCATATAGTGCATGTGTTAGTCCAATTCATTGCGTTCCTAAGAAAGGAGGAGTAACTGTAACTATGAATGAATAATGAATTAATACCTACTAGACAAGTTACAGGGTGGCGAATATGCATTGATTATAGAAAATTAAATCTCACGTTATAGGGTGGTGAATATGCATTGATTATAGAAAATTAAATCTTGCCACTAGGAAAGATCATTTTCCACTACCCTTTATAGATCAAATGTTGGATAGACTAGATGGGCATAAATACTTTTATTTTCTGGATGGATATAGTGGTCGTTACCCTTTTCTAGATCAACTGTTGGATAAACTAGCAGGGCATAAATACTTTTGTTTTCTGGATGGATATACTGGTTATCACCAAATCCAAATATCTCTTGAATATCAAGAGAAAATAATTTTTACTTGTCCTTATGGTACTTTTTCTTTTAGAAGGATGCCCTTTGGTTTATGTAATGCCTCTGCTACATTTCAAAGATGTATGATGGCATTTTTTGTGATTTAATTGAAAAAGGGATTGAAGTATTCTTTGATGATTTTTCAGTGTTTGAAACATCATTTGACTCATGTTTAGAACATTTATTTAAAGTTCTTAAGCACTGTGAAGAAATAAATTTAGCAATTAATTGGGAAAAATGTCAATTTATGGTAGCATGAGAAATTGTATTAGGTCATCAAATATCAGAAAATGGTATGAAAGTAGATCCTGCTAAAATTCAAGTGATCGCTAATTTACCTTATCCAACAAATGTAAGGGAAATTAATAGTTTGTTATGACATGTTGCATTCTACAAGCGATATATTAAAGTCTTTTCAAAGATTGCTAAACCTTTATGTCATTTACTAGAGAAAGATGCAATTTTTAATTTTGATAAGGAATGCCTAAAAGTTTTTAATTTATTAAAAGAAAAATTAATCACTACACCAATTAAAGTTTCACCAAACTGGGGAAAACCTTTTGAATTGATGTGTGATGTTAGTGATTATGCTATAGGAGCTATTTTNCGACATAGAGGTTTAGTAACTTTTGAGAAATCTTTAATAAAACGCCTGTAAAATCTAACATGTCCAAGAAAACTCCTAACTTCCCTTACATTAGTAGGAGGTGTTAGTTTAGATGTAACTTGAATTTTTGCAGGGTCTACTTCCATACCATTTTCCAAAATTTTATGCCCTAACACAATTCCTCCTGCAACCATAAATTGACATTTCTCCCAATTTAGAACTAAATTAGTTCTTTTGCATAACTCCAAAACTTTTTCAAGGTAATTTAAGCACGCGTCAAATGATGTTCCAAATACAGAGAAATCATCCATAAATACTTCCAATCCATCATCAATTAACTTATTAAAAATGAGCATCCAACATCTCTGGAATGTTGCAGGTGCATTACATAATCCGAAAGGCATTCTTCTAAAAGCAAAAGTCGAAAGGACTAGTAAATGTTGTCTTTTCTTGATCCTCATGAGCAATAGGAATTTTATGGTAAATAAATGTTGTCTTTTCTTGATCCTTTGGAGTTATAGCAATTTGATGGTAACCGATATATCCAATGCATTACATAATCCAAAAGGCATTCTTTGAAAAGCAAAAGTTCCAAAAGGACTAGTAAATGATTTTCTTGATCCTCAGGAGCAATAGTAACCGGTATATCCATCTAAGAAACAAAAATATTTGTGCCCAACAAGTCTATCTACTATTTGGTCTTCGGTATATCCATCTAAAAGATAAAAATATTTGTGCCCAGCAAGTCTATCTACTATTTGGTCTAAAGTATATCCATCTAAGAAGTAAAAATATTTGTGCCCAATAAGTATATCCACTATCTGATCTAAAAAGGGTAAAGGGAAGTGATCTTTCCTGTTGGCAGTGTTTAATTTTCTATAATCAATGCAAATACGCCACCCAGTAACTTGTCTGATAGGTATTAATTCGTTGTTTTTTGTGCTTCAATAGTCTCCCCTCCTTTCTTAGGAACACAATGAATTGGATTTACCCAAGCACTGTCAGAAATAGGATATTTCTTCAACAGTCACTCCTCCTTTCTTAGGAACACAATGAATTGTACTTACCCACGCACTATCTGAAATTTCAATAGTTACTCCTCCTTTCATAGGAACACAATGAATTAGACTTACCCACGCACTATCTGAAATAGGATAGATAATTCCAATGTCAAACCATTTCAAAATTTCCCTTTTTACTACTTTTTTCATTATCGGATTCAATCTCCTTTGTGGATCAACTCTTGGTTTATATTGTTCATCTAATATAATTTTGTGCATACATATCGAATGACTGATTCCTTTAATATCAGCTAAGGTCCAACCAAAAACTTTCTTATATCTTTTTAATGACTGATTCCCTTAATGTCAGCTAAGGTCCAACCAAAAGCTTTCTTATATCTTTTCAATGTATCTAACTTTAATCTCTTTTGTGGATTAACTCTTGGTTTATATTGTTCATCTAATATAATTTTGTGCATACAAATTGAAGGACTGATTCTTTAATATCCACTAAGGTCCAACCAAAAGCTTTCTTATATATTTTCAATGTATCTAACAATTTTTGTTCTTGTCATTAGCTAAGGCCCAACCAAAAGCTTTCTTATATCTTTTCAATGTATATAACAGTCTTTGCTTGGCTTATATTGTTCATCTAATATAATTCTGTGCATACAGATTGAAGGACTGATTCCCTTAATATCTGCTTTCTTTTATCTTTTTAATGTATCCAAAAGTCTTTGCTCTTGCAAATCATTTAACTCTGAAGTTTTCATATCATTATGTGCATACAGATCGAAGGATTGATTCCCTTAATATCAGCTAAGGTCCAACCAAAAGCTTTCTTGTGCATACAGATTGAAGGACTGATTCCTTTAATATCAGCTAAGGTCCAACCAAAAGCTTTCTTTATTGAAGGATTGATTCCCTTAATATCAGCTAAGGTCCAACCAAAAGCTTTCTTATATCTTTTCAATATATCTAACAGTCTTGCTCTTGCAGATCATTTAATTCTGAAGATATAATAACAAGTAATGTAGATGAGTCTCCCAAAAACACATACTGTTAGGTAATGTTTTCAACTCAAGTTTAGATTGTTTTATAATTAATGGAAATAAATTATTATCAGCATTTTCTATAATATCCAACATCTCAAATCTTTCTTGAACATAATCTAATTCTTCTTTTATCCAGAATAATTTCATCATTCTCTTCAATTTGTTCTTCAAAATGCTCTTGTCTTTCAAAATACTTTTATCTTCGAAATGTTCTTTAAAATGTTCGTTCAGTAGATGTTCAATAATTTCCATGCGAAAACATTCATTATTTCTCTAAACAGTAGGGTTTTTCGTAGATTTCGCAATGTCAAAAGTCACTTCTTGATCATTTCCTCTCATAGTTAATTCTCCTTTTTGAACATCTATCATAGCTTTTCCAGTAGCTAAAAATGGTGTCCCTAAAATGATAGGTATTTCTTTATCTTCCTCCATATCTAAAACAATGAAATCCATAAGAATCTAAAATGATAGGTATTTCTTTATCTTCCTCCATATCTAAAATAATGAGATCCACAGGAAAGGCTAAAATGATAGGTATTTCTTTATCTTCCTTCATATCTAAAACAATGAAATCCACAGGAAAGTATATTTACTAACACATCTTCTATAACTCCCTTAGGATATGTAACTGAACGATCTGCTAACTGTAGTCTTACTAACACATCTTCTATAACTCCCTTAGGATATGTAACTGAACGATCCGCTAACTGAAGAATTACAGAAGTAGGTGAGACTTCTCCTAATCCTAATCTTTTGAAAATTGATAGAGGCATAAGAATAACAAAAGTACGTGAGACTTCTTCTAATCCTAATCTTTTGAAAATTGATAGAGGCATAAGATTAATGCTGACTCAGTAGGTGAGACTTCTCCTAATCCTAATCTTTTGAAAATTGATAGAGGCATAAGATTAATGCCGTCTTAATCCTAATCTTTTGAAAATTGATAGAGGCATAAGATTAATGCTGTCTCCCAAATCACATAAAGCTCTTCCATTCTTCTATAACTCCTTTAGGATATGTAACTGAACGATCCGCTAACTGTAGAGTTACAAAAGTAGGTGAGACTTCTCCAATCTAATCTTTTGAAAATTGATAGAGGCATAAGATTAATGCTGGCTCCCAAATCACATAAAGCTCTAATCCTTTTAAAAATTGATAGAGGTGTAAGATTAATGCTGGCTCCCAAATCACATAAAGCTCTTCCATAAAATTTTTCACCGATAGCAAAGAGTTACAGAAGTAGGTGAGACTTCTCCTAATCCTAGTCTTTTGAAAATTGATAGAGGCAGCGCTAACTAACGAGTTACAGAAGTAGGTGAGACTTCTTCTAATCCTAATCTTTTGAAAATTGATAGAGGCATAAGATTAACTGGCTCTCAAGTCACATAAAGCTCTTCCATAAAATTTTTCACCGATAGCACACGGTATAGTGAAATTATCAAGATCTTTTAATTTTTCAGGAAGCTTTTTCTGAATAATTGCACTACACTCTTTGCTAAGTGCATTTGTCTGTGAACTTCCTTTTCTTGTTCAGAATATCTTTCATAAATTTCACATAATTGGGCATCTGCTCTAAAGCTTCTACGAAGGGAATGTTTACCGTTAACTTCTTAAGAATTTCTAAAAATTTGGAAAATTGTTTATTCTGTTTGTGTTGCTTCAACCTTTAAAGGAACGGTGGTGGAGGTTTCTCCACAGTAATTTTCATTGGTGTAAATGGATACTCTAAATCTGGGTTTCAGGTGGAGGTTTTTCCACAGTAATTTTCATTGGTGTAAATGGATACTCTAAATTTGGGTATTCATGATCATTTCTTTTTCAGTATCCACTTTCTCTTTTTTAGTTTCTATTTCTTTTTGCACTCTTGTCTCTAATTATTTTTCACTTCATAATTGAATTGCCTTGATTTGTTCTTTTCCTTGATCTTTAGGATTTGGTTCCACAGTACTTGGAAAAGTTCCTAATGTTTGGTTACTAAGCGCCGTAGTGATATGCCCTAATTGGTTTTCAATATTCTTAATAGTAGTTTCTTGATGTTGTAATTGATTTCCTTGAATCTGTAATTGATTTTCTTGATTCTGTAATTTTTGACCCATGTTTAATATTAGCTCTTCCATAGATAACTTCTTCTCTTTAATTTGAGTATTACTGTTAAATCCTGGATGATAAGAAGGTCTATAGTTAATATTTCTCTGGTTGGATGAATTTTCTAATGGGTTCACTGAGTTGTTTGCCCGCTGTTGATTTGTAGAAGAATTGTTATTCCAATTAAAATTTGGATGATTCTTCCAACCTGGGATATAATAGTTCGAATATGGGTTGTTGGGTCTATTAATAGCATTTAAGCTCTCATATGAAGGTTCAACATCCACAAATTGCCCAGATGAATTTTCTTCCATCACAGGAGGTGTTGAAGAATAATTCATCCCATAATGATCTAATTTCTTTGATATTGCAGCAATCTGTGAAGCTAACATAAATATTGCATCACGATCATGGATACTAGCTACTCTTTTAGGATTTACTCGCTTAGAGGGCCAATGAAAATTGTTGGTAGACATCTCTTCTACTAATGAATAAGCCTCATCAAAAGGTTTTGACATTAAAGAACCACCAGCCGCAACATCTATAACGATCTAAAAGATCCCATTAATCCATTATAAAAAGTTTGAATTATTAACCAATCTGGTGACAAATGATGAGGACACTTCCTAAGAAGATCTTTAAATCTCTCTCAAGCTTGATATATTGACTCTCCATCAATTTGACAGAACGATGTTATGTCATTTCTTAGTTTAGCAGTTTTTGATGGAGGGAAATATTTGGATAGAAATTTCTGTGAAAGTTCTCCTCAAGTTCTAATAGATCTGGTGCTAACAAATTTAACCACATCTTAGCCTTATCACTCAGTGAAAAAATGAAAAGTCTAAGTCTAACAGCATCGTTTGAGACTCTGTCATATTTAAATGTAGCACATAGTTCTAAAAAACTAGCGAGGTGTAAATTAGGATCTTCATTTGGTGTACCTCTAAATTGATTATTTTGTACCATCTGGATAATAGCAGGTTTAAGCTCAAATAAATTAGCAGCTACATCAAGATTTTGGATAGATATGTGAATCTCATCTGCTGTAGGATTTGAATAATATCTTAGGGGTCTAGGTTGGTGTTCATTCTCTATTCCTTGATTGTTGAGGTTGTTTTTCATTGTATCAGAATTTCTAGGTTCTTTTCTTAATTTTCTAATTCTTCTAACAGTGCGTTCTAATTCCGAATCGAAGGGTATAAGATTTTCAGGTCCAAATTTAGGCATACAATTTGAAATCAACACTCACTAATATAATTAACTTAAATATAAATATAAAAATAAGTTGCAATTTAAGTAAAAATTTTCTAAAAATCCTAATTTGTCTGTTACTCTGATCATAATTTTACTCACTCACTCAATCACTCCCCGGCAATGGCACTAAAAACTTGACCGACTTTTTTTGTAATTCGACAAATACAAGAATTTGATTGCGCTACTAGAAGGTTTAATTTCCAGCAATGGTGTCCAAAGACTTGATCGCGACTTTATAGATGTGTATGATTTGATTAAGATGTATAAATATAAAATTCAATAATGTTAAAGTCAAATTTGTTAACGCAAGTATACGTATCGCTCAAGTAATATAGGACTCTAATGGAGTCCAAGATATCAATCCCACAGGGAGTAGTTTAAAATTACGGACTAAGACCTTAGAAAAGCAAAGCTTTAATCACAACAACGACGTTCAATTTGCTTATCTGTCACTAATAGACAATTGAAATATATAACTAATTTTAACAACTAATAAATAACTGATGATTTAAAGTAGGGTTTAATTGTGATATTCAATATATAAGAAAGTATTGTTCTCCTTGTCAAGAAATTATAGTGAATGGATAAAATGAATTATTTCAATTTATATTGTGTTAAAAAGGAGCATACATATTCTTTACCCTTTGGTCCATGCATAAAGAACATTGACTAATTTTATGCTTGGTTACTGATTCTGCGGCTAGGCTGGGGGGATATTAGCTCTCACTTCGGAGCTCCCACGTTCCCCTCACTTGAGGGCGAACATCTACACATCAGCACCCAAACGATAGGACCGAATTGGGGATTTTAGTCTGTCACTCTAAAATCTCCAATTCTACACCCGATAATAATATTTTCCTATTTATTTGCACCCAACTTCCAAGGGCTTTGACCTCCCTTAATCTTGGATATAATCATTAATTTAGCTGTAAAACGCAGCATATTTTAACGAATCAATTGACCAGATTGAAAGTAAATTAATATCGAAGTGAGAAGATCATCACAACTTCTTAAACATTTTCATGGCTTCATTAATTCAAATAACCATTTCACAAATCTCGAGATAAGGAGAAAGATAGAGAAAACTACTCAGAACTCATGGGAAAAACACAACAAAACTCAGAATTCATATACAAAATTAAATTCATACAAACTAAAACAAGTAAATAACTTATCTCTAAATTCTCCCCAAGAACACTCCTTGAAGTTCCTCTGAATCTCTTCCTTTCTTTATAGCACACAAAATTCTTCTTCGAAGTAGCAAGGAGGAAGAAATCTCTCACTTTCTCTCCACTCTTACAATTTCTCGAAGAAATCCTCACAATTGTTACACACTAGTGGAAACTCTCTGACCTCTAGGGCCTTTCTAACATCCAAGACCTCCAGAGCCTCCTAATTTTCAGTCAAAATGTTCTTTTAAAGTTGTGGATGAGCTTTCCCAAGAGTTACCTAAGCATCCCTTCAAAATTTAGCCTTATTCAAAGCTTGAGTAGGCATAATCGTCGATCTCGCCGTCGGCGACCTCGAGGGCACCGTCGGCGGGCTTCTGAAGAATTTTCTCCTGTAGTCTCGGGAAAAACTCGCAGTCGGCGGGGTCGATGGAGCCGTCGGCGGCCTAGTTCAAATCTTCATATTTTAGTCATTTTCCCTCTAAATTTGCTCCTTTTTGTATCTATTTGCTCTAATTACCCTAATTCATCATTCTTGAAACAAAACATCGAAAATACCTTTCTTTAAAGTGAAATATCATTAAAAATAATATAAAATAGGTATGAAAATCTCAACATATTTTCCTTTGGTCAACAATCTTAGAAATCAATCAATTTTTTGTCGGCACGCATTCCCGTCAGATTCCATTTGGAAAGCCGAGTTGATACTACAATTACCACCATCAATTCTACTACAGTCGTTGCTCCAAGACCCACAGGTCGTCGACTAGTTAAGTCACGTTTGGGTCCAAGAATTTTGTCGATTACCCATTATAAAGATGTTCCTAAAGTTTTGAAGGAAAAGATGAAGAAGTTACCTCATATTGTATCTGGTTTGCACCATGGGGATCATAACTCTCTTTGACGTGCCTGTCAAGACATCCCATCTCAAGACATTTTCATCAAAGAAAAGGTATGGGTACCCAAGGTTGCCGTACTGATGAGCCCATAGGGCAGGATCATGAAACAAAGCAAGGGTCTGAAATATCTGACAATGTCGCAACTATAGCCAGCGAGATGGATGAGCAAGTGGAGGAAGTTCAGTAGAGTCCTCTAGATCTTAAGATGATACAAGAATCAGTGATTGAAGAAAGGTTTGAGAAGCTCAGGATTGAGATTTCTGAGTTAGACTTGGAATATGGAGTTTCCATTAAAGGAGAAAAGAATGGAAGAGATGGTCATTGCCATGGTTGCTATGGCTACAGTTCGAGGATAGTCTCAACCTCAACAGTTAACTTCTCCAAAAGTTAATCAGCCGAAGATTATACATATCACCGATGAAAGGAGGGAAGTTGCCTCAGCAAACAAAGATGATCAACAGAAGAAGGATTCTCCATCGAGTGCTATACCAGAAAAGGAATTTAAACAGATGGTTAAATAAGTTCGGGAGGCCTTAGCCAAATCTAAAGGTGGTGCATTAATTTTAAATGGTAAACCTTACCTGGAGGAATTTGATAACGTGTCCTACCCTAAGGGTTTTGTGTCACAAAACTTTAAGATATTTGACAGGATTTGAAATCTTATGTAGCATATAGCACATTTCTAAGCTAATTGTGGCAACACAGGATGAAACGAAGCTTTAATTTTCTATAAGTTTGTCAGCAGCTTGTCGGAAATCGCATTTGATTGGTATGTCCAATTACCCAACGGATCAGTCAAGACATTTTTTGAATTATAACAGTTGTTCTTGAAGAGATTTGCTGGAGCACAACATCATGTGTCTATTGGAGACCTCATAATTGAGAAGTTGAAGCCTAACGAGACCCTAGTGGATTATATCTTGAGGTGGAGAAACCTTAACATGAAATGTGAACCACAGTTACAGGAGCATCATGCAATTGAGATCTTACTCAAAAGCATTCATGGGTGGTAGCATTCATGCTCAAGGGACTCACCATTAAATCCTTCAAGAAGATACTCAGCAAAGCTAACAATCTGTAAGAGGAAGTTAAACATATGTATTCTCAAGAGAAATTGGAAAAAATCAGAGCAACCCGAATGTTTAAAAAGGAAGTCCGGAACAGTAGTGACGGTTGATAAGGAAAAGTAGCCAATGAAAATATAGGCAGAGCATTCTCGTGAAGGTTCCCAGCCATCATCACAGCATGCTGAATAGACATAACAATATGGCCAGTCTAGCCAGCATTTGCATCAAGGAGGACCATGCCGAACAGAGAACAAAAAGGGTATGACCATTTTAGAATGAAAGAAGGTAGTATACTCCTTCAAAGATGAAGATGTACCTAGAATGTTTAGAAGTTTAATGAAGAAGTCCAAATTCAGATTACTAGATCCAAAAAAACTTGAGGAAGTTGACCAAAAAGATCAGCCCAATTATTGCCCATACCATAGGATTCTTGGACATACTATAAAGGAATGTTTCATCTTCAAGGATTGGCTCGAGAAAATCTTAAAGAAGGGAATATAATGATGCTTGAACATACTAGTGATGACGTAACTGATTTTACTCAATCTAACTCTGATCTCAATTCTTAAACCGATCCTCAAATTATACTTAAGTCTGATGAACTTGTTAATAAGGTTGAAGAAGTCATCGACGATACCAATTACGATAGCATCAGGACTGAGGAACAAATCCTCAAGTGCTACGGTGCACCACTTGATATCAAATTGGATCTTTCCAATAAAGAAAAAACACCATAACTTTTTCCTACAACATCTCAAAAAGAAGAAATTATAGAAGTAAACTTAAGGAGTGGAAAGGTATTACTTCCCAGAACAGCTCCGACAGATAAAGGAAAGCAAATAGTAGCTCAAGAAGACATGCCTCCACTTGTGCCAGTGGAAGAAACACATAGCCAAGTAAAGTTTGGAGGGTTATATAAAGTGGATTTTAAAGTGCTAGCTCATCTTAGGAAGTTTCCAGCTAACTATGCTTCTATGACACTCTAATCCTATCAAAGGAGATGAGGGAATATCTGGTTACAGCTTTGCTTGACCCGGAGATTTGCTTAGCCCAATTGGCCATCACATCCTCAGATGAAGCTTGTTGTTAAGAAAACATCTTGGGGTAACCTTTACAGATGAAGACTTACTGCTTGGTACTGCTGACCATAATTGACCACTCTATATCGCCGTTAACGTTGGTAGATTCCTATTGTCCAGGTTTTTAGTAGATCCTGGAGCATCACTCAACTTGATGAGACTACAGACACTGATCTATTTAGACATTGAGGCTCAGGAGCTTACGACCAATAAAATGATGTTAAGAGGATTCAACCAGAAGGGAGAAAGAGCTCTTAGATCGATTACATTGCTTTTGAAAGTTGGAGAACTAGTAACAACCGCCAAGCTCCATATCATCGATTCTAAAACCTCTTTTAATGCTCTACTCGGTCAAGCCTGGATTCACGAACACAACATGGTTCTGTCGTCTCTACATCAATGCATTAAGTATTACAAGGAAGGACAATAACATTGCATCAAGGGAGATTTGCAACTCTTTGTTGACCTCATTTTGAGTTCTTCTTTTCCCTTCCCTACTAGGATCTAACCTTAGGATTTTCTATTTTAACTCTTCTAGAGGACTAGATTGAGACCTATAATATTTAAAAATTCAAGTCATTTCTTTGCTTTTTAAAGTTTCATTTGAACGGTTTTAAGTCCTCAACATTCAATTAAGTTGATTGAAAAGCTGACATATTGAAGCTCAAATTAAACTCTTATAGAAATTTAAAAGACATAGGTGGACCCCATGACGTGTGTGACATTTAACTTTCCACCACGAGCGATGTGCTTGACTTTGGTTGTCGCTTATGCGAGGACCGGTCAACAATTTTTATTCCTTAAACGACTTCGATCGAATAAAGATAACTTCATTTATTACGCCACACATGAATGAATTGTATAAAATTTGATATTTTTTTAATAAAAATTAATAAAACCTTTTTTTTAAATAAAAGTTTCTTAAAAAAAGAAAAAAGGGCCCTAAACTCTAACCTCACCCTCACGTGCACTCCCCTTCTCCTCTTGGGACCGAACCATACCCTAGCTCCTTATTCCTCTCGATCAAGTTGCAAAGCCTCCCTTTTTGATTTCTTCGGTCACCTCCTTCCTCTCCGATTGCAACTTACCTTCTTCTCTGGTCATAACTGCCGGTCACTTTCTTGTAACTTCTTTTCCCGCGCAATGAATTTGGTAATCCTCTCGTTCTTGGTTTTGAGTGTTTCCCTTGTCATAAGCCTTCAGCCCTCTTGATGACTATAAATACCCCCGTCGAGGAGAACTTTGGGTATTTTTTTTTTACGTTGAAGAGGAGCAGCTGGAAAATTTTGTTTGGAGATTTTCGGGGAAACAAATTGCAGGAGTTTATTCTTTGTTCGAAGCTTCTCTCTCGTGATCTTTCTTATTCTTCTCATTCTTATGTTAATAAGAAGCTGAGGTCAGATTCCATTTACTTCTAAAGTTTGATTATAGAATAGTAGTGATATAGATCTTAACTTCTCTTCTATCAATCATACTTGATTGTTTGGAATAGTTACCTTCTTTAGAACCAAGGAATCTAATTCAAATCAGTTTAATGTGTTGATTTAGTTTCTAGATTAGTTGTTCATGTAATACCTTCTGTTAGATCATAGGATTGATGGTTCAACTTGAGTTAATATTTTTAGTTTCATCATTACTTTGATGAAGGATTGGGGTTGATTTTCTATTTTCTTGTTTCCCTTATCCAAGTAAAGCATATTGTAGATTTATTTCCTGGTTTTGATAACTTGTTTGAGGCTGGTTTTCTGTTCTTCTTGCTGACCCTATGAGAATAAACATTTTGGAGGTCTATTTTCTGGTATTGATTAATTGATTGGAGGCTGGTTTCTGTTTTTCATGCTGGTCCTATGTGAGTAAAATATATTGGAGATTTATTTCCTAGTTTTGATCACTTATTTGAGGCTGATTTTCTATTCTCCTTATTGCCCCTATTTGAATAAATATTTGGAGGTTATTTTGGTTTCGAATAACTATTTGAACTTCGGTTGTTGGCATCAATTTTTGATGTCACGAGTATAAGGTGTCCACCTGTATGACTTGGGATAGTCTACGGCTCGACCATAATATCTGATAGTTCAGACACCTACCCGAGACCTCTTCGACGCATGTTGAGAGACACGTAGTTGGCGTCATTTTGCTAGAGTATGACTTTCTCTTAGTTGAAGGTCGGTTGGCATTTGGCATGTCAAACGACTCCGATCGGGGTGAAAAATATTATGTGGTGTGTCGCACGCAATTTTGGCTCGAATTGGCCCGATTGCTTGACAAAGTAGTCTATATGATCCCGGATGATGAAACAGACCCTGCCAATGTGTCCGGAATGTCGATTTCGCTTAAGAAGAATGTCCACTTTGCCACAGCTTTGCGGGTGGTGTAAAAATGTGTAAATTATTGTTTTGGGCATGATAGTAAAAAAAATTGGTCCGGATGACCCCGAATGGCAAAATGGGACTGCGCCATCGCGTCTGAAATGTCCATTTTAGCAAGGAAGGACATTCTGTTTGCCGCGAGGACGTGCACGGGAGAAGAATAGGCAAACGATAATTATAATAATATAATAATAATTATTATTATATAATATATNTTCCCTACTCGCCGGCGTCGAACTTATACAGGAGAAAATTAGCGACGAGAGCTTCAGATTTTGGGCTCTCCTCCATGTTTCTTTCACTCTCGGTGCGCACCGCCGACGAGCTAACTCCTCCACCTCGCCATTTTATCTTCCCGGCAACCGGACACTTTGCCAGAGCACCTCGATGTCACTGAGCAGCGGTGATACATCGCCTTGGAGAGGTGTGGATGTCTTTTTTGTTGCGAGGAAAGCTTCCTCTCTTTCACCGTCGTCTAACGATCCTCTCTTGCGAAGGAACCTTTTTTTTGGGTCGCATATTTTATATGCTAAATTATTTATTTTTAGTACTTTGCATACCTCACTGGCTCTCAATTTCCCATCTTTTTGTGTTACGGTGCACGTTCTACGAGATGCACTGGAGCACAGACCATATGTCGACGGCTTGAAGCAAGCAAAGAAATTGCGTTTACAACCGTCACGGTTGTCAGATTTCCTACATCCTAGCCAGCGTTAGGAATAGTGGAGTCTAGGCGTGTGGGTTCGGTCGCTCACACAGGGTACGTGCACCGGCGTGGGTCCGTACGACGACGAGTCTGCGTGATGGATAAGTCTCGATGGGTCAGAGTCCCTCACTCTCCTTGCTTTGGATTCCCCAGCTTTACTTGGAGAAGTTGGGAGATCGGGCTTTGCAAAGCGAGATAAGCTTTGTAGCTAGCTCGCTTTGCAAAGTCTGGAGGAGTTCACGAAATGGGAAAAGCTTTGTAGCTATCCTATTTTACGACGTTGTGGAGATTTTCCCTCTCGGAGATCCGGGGAGAAATTCCCCACATTTCCTCACCAAAGCAAGAGGCGGCGGTGCCGCACATCCAATGGTCTAAACTTTAGGTCTCCCAGGTTAGGTTGTTAGTATGAGCATGAACCGCTATCATATGTGATCATTTGCACCTCATTGTTTGTATGTGCATGTCATGCATATTACATATTTTATGTCACATATTGCATCGACACTTGCACTTACACTTTGCACGTTGCATTTGCACTTGCACCTTGGGTCTAGCATTTGCACTTGCACCAACACCACTTGCGCCTCAATTGGTCGTCTCAGACCGGTCAACCCCACTTGTGCCTTGATCGGTCATCCCCAATCGGTCGACTAATCACTATGGTTTTATCGGCCACCACGGTCCGGTGGACCGATCGCTTGTATTTTTTGTTTTTTTTTCTTTTGCAATTATATCACATGTTTGACTTTTTGCATGTTGCACCATATTCATTTGCATTTACACTTGGGTGATGCTCCCCAGTGAGAATCCCCACTGTATCTGAGTCACTGCCACTTGGGTACACCTTTTTTTGGGCCACTGCCTCCACGGCACGCCCATCCCTTTTGGTCACTGTCGCTTTGGTACACTTTCGGGCCATTGCTGCTATGTCATGCCCACCCTTTGAGTCACTGTCGCTACGACACACCCATTTATTCGGACCGCTGCCTCCATGGCATGCCCACCTTTTCCTGAGTCACTGCCTCACGATACACTCATCATTTATGTCACAAGATTGTTTGCATTTGCATTTGCATGTTTGCATAGGTAGCGAGCCAGGCTCGTTAGGAGAGTGACCCCGTGTCGGTCGCGATGCCTTAACGAGCATTGCTTGCTGGGTTGATCCTGGTGAGCAATGCGAGTTAAGTCATCAGAATTGACACGAGTATTACTGAGCTAAAGATCTAATAGATATAACTTGTGTCACCAATCTTCGTGACACCCTTTAGATTCTTCGGATCTTTAGGATGGGGCCAGTATGATGACCCCGTAAAAGTCATACTATACTCAGACCTACCCCGCACTTAGATACTTGGTTGACTTACTTTTTGTTAGATGGTGTGCTAGGCTAGGATTTAAGGTGCTTAGGTAGTCTTTTTGTTGTATGCATATTGTTCTCTGCTGGATTGGTTGCCCTAGCCAGACATCTTTCTTCTGCACTGTGCTTGTGATGTGCCTCCATGTTGCATATGTGTAGTAGTATGTTAGGGCATTCTTCTACAGGGAGCCATGCCTATTTATTTGCACACACACATGCACCACTGTGGGGGGGAGAAAGTGATGATTTGTTACCCTTTTGCTTGCAGGTGCTATTAGCTCCCCCACTTTTAATGCATGGCTCATGAACTGTTATTTGCATGTGAGCTTTCCCGCTGACACTTGTTTTCATGCAGGATTAAGTCCTTTTCTTTTCTCTATGTACTTTTAGAGTTCAAGAGAGTCCTGTAGCAGAAATAAGATACGAGCATGGGTTCTGAGGCGTTTGGCGCGGGAACCACATGGAGGGGACCAAGAGCAGATGCTCGTGCCCCGTATCTTAATTCTGCATTTTACATTGATGTATAGAATTAGGACCGGGCGTGTATGCCAACCCAGCGACACCGACCTGTTTATTATTTTAATTTGGCTTGTTTTGCTTTTCGCATTATTTTGCATGCCTGCACTTGCATGTGTTTTTCTTGTATCTTTTTGTGGTTTATCTGAGATTTCAAGATATAATCTAGGCTCATTAAGGACCCTAAAATTGTAATTTTCTACAAAATCTTTAATAAAACATTCAAGAAAATTAAAATTTAGGATTAAAATATTTAGGATTTAAAAATTGCAACATTTACTTTCCTGCATATGTTAATATGGCCTCCACAATACTTAAGGACTGCTCTAGATAACTGTATCATATTTGCATGTCCCAAGGAGGAGTCCCCATGCTTCTCTAACCTGATTAGCCCATCATACCTCTTTATAGGTGGTTCTCTAGTGCGCCTAAGGTGTTAGAAGGCTCCCTGACCCAGACAGGGTGTAAGTCCTTTTGTTTGGTGTGTTTCCAGCTTTGTAGCTGAACCTTCATTTTTTTTCCTTCCTGAGGCATCCTTGCTACTTCTACAGGTATAAGTTCCACCTCTTGGAGCTCCAGCTTATAGTCATAGGATAGAGTTTTGTTCCTTTGACCTTAGGGCTACCGAGTTTCCCGTTGAGGACGAAATTCACAGATTGCTGACCGGGGATCTCAGGACGTGTTGGGTCGACTAACTTCATGACCAGGTAGACTTAGGGTCCTAGTAGCTATGGATGACGGTTCCATGGTACCCCGACCCAATTACCTCTACCTTTTAGGATCACTCTAGCTTGCTTTTGTTGAGCCCCTTTAAGCCATGTCGCTCCTTAACTTATTTGATATCATTTTGATGGCTCGATGTCGATGACCTGCCGCTCATTTGGGATACAAAGATTTGTCCTCTGCCCTTATGACCAAAACGTGTTTTGACGTGTTGGGATATCCCGGCCAAGATGATTTAGGTTATTTTGTGGGCCCCGTGTGTTGATGAGCCGCTACCCATTCGGGATGTGAGAGACTCACTCTTGGCCTGATGGTTCAGCGCGAGCTTTGAAGCATCGGGGCTGTTCCCACACAGGATAACCTTCCTTTGAGTACCTATTACCCCGGGGTCATGATAATCCAAGCGAAACTCCTTTTATCGAGAGTATTCTTGGGTACTCCCTAAGATGTAATTAACCAAGTGGGATACATCCCCTTGGGAGTGCTCTTGACCCCAGGACAGGAACCTACACCTAACTCTCTGGTTTTGGGTAGTCTACATAGGTATTCTTTTGCGGATATCAGTTTAAAGTGCTTTCGCCCGATCTTGTTTGGACAGACATTCTTAACATTGCCTTGCAAGGTTTACCGCACGTAGGCTCTCCATGTTTTGTGTTTTCTCTTGTTTGTCGCTTTTTTGTATATCCCTTCTTATTCGGTTCCTCTCCTCTTCAAATCACTAATTTGATTTGGGAGGGAGATTTATTCGAATAGGGGAAGTATACGACAATCGACAAGCTGGCAACTCCTTCTAAAATAAAAGAGAGAAAAATGAACGAAAACAGAATGACGACTCCGCTGGGGATGAGTCGCTCTCTCCATACTTGGAGTTTCACTTGGGTGACTTGCGGATCCCAGCGTATTCGCAAGATTGGCGACTCCGCTAGGGATGAGGCTCTCTCTCCATACATGGAGTTTTGCTTCTGGGTTATAGCCTCTCTCTGTATTAGGAGTTTTGCTCATATTATCGTGGCCTGGTTTTATTCCTTCGAGTCATAGTTGAGCCTTTTTGTGAGACCTTTGGTTTTCAGTTCATGTGTCAGTTGCTAGGGGTAGCAACTCGATGCATTCTATCCATTCTCTCACCCTCGACAATTCGGTTACTGCATTATCTCAAGCATCGATGTTGTTGTATCTTATGATTGGTTTCATGACCTCTCCTTGTTTTTGATTGTTGTTCCTTTTTGCCCCATGACGTGGAACAACAAGAGGATGGATACAATCGCTACTGCCTGGGGAACCCTTTCCCTTCTCCCCGAGCGTTTTCTGTGCTCCTGAAGGTGCATACCTGTCAGTTCTTTCGAGTACTTTTGTGGGATTACCTTACATAATCATACGCCCTGTGAGGTGTTTACTTTGTGCCCTCCCCCATAAATGGGGAGACGTGCATATTGAACTGTTCCTACGCCCTATGAGGTATTCGCTCTGTGCCTTCCCCCTTAAATGGGGAGATGTGATATTGAGTTGTTACTACACCTTCTGAGGCATTTGTTATATTCCCTCCCCCCTTAAATGAGGAGTCGTGTATATCAAGCTATTTTTGTTGCACTAGCTCGTGTTGCACATGCTTCTTTTGTGAAGGGAGGTCGACGCTCGATATCGACGCTTTGTAGCACTTGACGGTCTTTTCTAGACCCGTACCTTTATGTTCTCACGGATCTCCTTGCCATAGGTAGGTGAGTCTTTTGCCAACATTAGATCTGTCACTGCTGTCACCGTTGTGACTTTTGTCCCCGCTCTCTTTCTTTTTTGGTTCCTCTGATGATTCACATGTCCCCCAATTAGACAGGAAGGCCAGGAGGATGAGGAATAGATTGCTGTGAATTCAGTAGCTTACCCTGCATCAGGTTTATATACATGTTCCGATTCCAGTTCAGGGGGTATCTTTAGCCTCTGAATTGAGTTGTTGTGCTACTTTCCCGGTTGTGCGGACCACATCCCTGCCGGATGCTTACTAAGTGTCCTCCTTTGAAAAGGAAGAGTTGTGCATGTGACACTTCTTTCGTTGTAGTAGCTCGTATCGGTGCTACCTTTTCCCTCGAGGAAGAGGATAGTACAAGATGGTGATGTGCTGCAACACTCTTTTGAGTTTTCTAGCCTCTTTTGTAGTCCTTTTATGTTTTGAGGATTTTCATCCTTATAGATGTTGCATTATTTAAGAGTGCTAGAGTTAATTTTTACGGTACTATCCTTTGGCGGTGTGATATGTCCTCGCAATGACTCTCTTTGGTTCCAGACCAGGATTGTGCAGGTATCCTGTCAGCGGAGACTCACCCTCTTTGTCCTCTGACGATGTGGACAGGGTCCCCTCTACGGCTTATTTTGGTTCACGACCCAAGATCAATGCTTAAATTTTGGTGGCTGAGAATCACCTTTTTGTCTTTTGGTGGTGTGGACCAGGTCCCCGCCATGACACATTTTTGTTTCAACATGGGATAACGCTGAGATCCAGTCAGCTGAGAATCATTTCTCTCTTTTGTGTAGCTGTGTGGGCTATACTCCAGCTAGGACTGCTAGAAGGTTCTTTCCTCATCAAGATGCAGGTCATTCTTACCCTGCAATCCTTGTTGTTATTGCTACCACAAGTTCTCTGACTTAGAAGATCGTAGGAGCAGCTTCCTCTTTAGAAGGAAATATTTTCTTTGGTTTGATTACCATCCCAACCCCCTTCGTTTTGAGTTTCTCTAAGGTCTCTCATATCTCTAAATTGGGCAAGGGCGCCTAAAGGAATAGGAATAGATTGCTACAATTATGGCAGCTGGCGCAGCTACAAGTCTCTATACTTGTTGGGATTCCAGTTTTCCTTTTACAAGGACTGGGTCCTCTTCATTGAAAGAAGTTTTTTTTATTCAAATCCTTTAGATTTCTGAATAAACTTCTTTATTCTTCTTATCCTATAGGCTTTCGTAGTAGGAGACGGGGTCCACCTGTTGGTCGATTACGAGGCCGAAATATTTGTTTTCTGCTGTACATGCTACGATACCCTCCGAGGTGTTGCATGAGACACTTGGTGTGGTACTTAGTGCTACTGTACCAGATGTTGTGCCACATGTATCATTAATGATCCAGTTGGAGCAGGTTTTGCTCACATTTGATGTGCCCACTCTTTCTATGAGCTAAGGAAAGTTTTGTGGCTTCCTTTTCATCGATAAATATGAATTTTTCTACGTTTATAAAGGGAGATCTGAGGCACACCCCAATCGATTCTCACCTTACTTGAGGATAGAAATTCATCACCCTACTTTGGCAAATCCATAGGGAGTTAGGCAAATTCTTGCCACCACGTCTCTTGATATCCCAACGCTGTATGTAGAAGGACGTTCTACATTTGACGGCAAGGGGTTTACTTGCCTTTTCTTTTAAGAGCTTTTGTTTTACCTCTTTCGTTTATTAAGTAAAGCTATATTAGATGCTCTATACTCCAATTGGGGCACACCCCCAAAACCTCTTTGTTAATGACATGTTTTATCGATTAGACCACCTTGCTAGTCTTGACCAATCAATGTTTAGTTGGGATACACATCTCCTAGACCATTTTGAGAGTGCCTCATTCGATTTGAGCCGGTTTGTCTTTTGGCTAAGCTCTTGATGAGTGCATTTTGTTGCTAAGGCTACCTTTGTCTATCATTTGATTTAGTCAGTTACTCTGAACCTGACTAGGATTTGGTGCCTCACCTATCCGAAACCTTATTGACTTTTTAAACTATTCTTGGTGAAAGAGCATCATTTTGAGTTGATCCACCCTCCCATATCCAACTCCATGGATATGTTTTGTTTGACTTGGTTGATTTTTATCACCTTGTCAATAGTCATGTTGAACTGATTAGACACTTTACCTCTATAAATCACTCTATGACTCGTTGTGATACTTTGATATCTAACAGTACTGATTATATCTCTCTACTTATCTAACCAAGATATATCTGCATTTATTTATGCTTCGACTCTAATTTTTTTGAGGCCATTGGGATGGTTCTGAAAGGAATCACACTTCTTAGTTGATCTTCTCTTTGGTTTGCCTTTGATGATGCTTGAGGTTGAATCTAGGATAGATCCTAAGGCTAAGATTGAACCAGACCATGTATGCACCTTCTTAGGATTTGAAAATACTCATGGTTTGGGGGGATTTGAACTAAGTCATGATGAACAAATCCCTTCCTTTAATGAACTTTTATCTAAGTCCTGAGAACACCTTCAGCTAGACTGATGGAAACTTGACAAGTAATGAGTCATAAAATCCTAAGAATCTTTATTCGGGAGATTTTTTAGTCAGAATAAAATGCTTTATAACAAAAAAAGATCACCAAAAATAGCCATTCCCAGGAAAAAAAATGTGTAAGGCTTCAAAAAAAAAGAAGAAAAAAAAATCACTCAACGCTCCTGAGAAGAAGATAGAGGTGAGTGGAAAAATAAAAAACTTTAATATAAAGAACTTTCTGATCTCAAAATTCTCCTGATGAGATCCTTAGGATATTATGTTCAGAGAATTGTTTAAGTGACATTGGGATAGCTGATAAATCAGTAATGGATTTAAAGTCATCCCCAAAATGAAAACCTTTCCTGACACCCGAATACAAATGACGAGGCCTATTTAGGCTAAGGGTGAAAAGAATTAAAGGACAGGAGCTAGGGAAAAATACTTAAAGAAAATCCCACATGGACTTCAATTTTGCAAAATCTCATATTTTTCATGGTATATCTGGTCATTCTAGGATGCCTACATGAGAGCTCTTCATACCATATCAAGTTGGCATGTCATACCAAATCATTCTCGATAGCGGCTTAGCCCGGGATAAAAAAAAAAAGAGATTCTGACAAGCTCTATAAAAAAATCTGAATGCCAAAAATAAAAAATCTGAATGCCAATAATAATAATAATAAAAAAACATATGAATGGCATGAGAGGCTCCTAAAAGCTCTGCGGGCTCTTCACCCACTACCTTTTCACGCTTTATGTGTTGACCTTCTGGGTTTAACGGCCCTTCCTTTGGAAGAAAGGCTTGCTTTCTCATGGGCACTTCACCCACTCCCATTACGCTTTATGCGTCGACCCTCTAGGTCCGACAGTCCTTCTACAGTAGTTGAGTTGCCTCTTTGTATATGGAATCTTCACCCACGTGTTTTCACATTTTATGCGTCGACCCTCTGGGTCCGGTGGCCCTTCCTTTGAAAGAAAGGCTTGTCGTCTCATGGGCTCTTCACCCACTACCTTTACGCTCTACATGTTGACCCTTGGGGTCCGGTAGCTCTTCATCTGAAAATTAAGCTCCCTTTCATAGCTAATAATTTCAAATGGATCTTATCCAACGCCCCTATCAATGGGCGATACTTGAAGAGATGTTTGGATTATCCTCTTTTTCATGTACTCATTGTACTTTATCAGGAAAATGTATTTTAAAGCACATGCACTTTGTAATCCAATTTTTGGAGTAATATAAAATGTGCATTTTCAGTTATCTCTTCATTATGTGGACTAATTTTAGTGATCACCTTGCATCTATTAAAAGATCACTCTTAAGTCACTACAGTTTCATGTAGGAGAAATCTTGTTTTTTCTATTAATTTGATTGCTGGCTTGTATTTCGGGCAAAGTGGAAGTCCTACGGGCGGCTTATACCTGGTGCGACCACCAATCTCTATAAGATAAGCCTTGCCTTTCTCTTACCTTCTCTTTCGTTGATCCGCTCTACATAGGGTCCGAAGACTACTACTCGCGCTCATCATGAGTATGGTTGACATACACGTCCCGCTCATCGTTATGAATGTGAAGTATGTGTTTATCCCACTTTCTTTGAATGAATGCGGTTGAGATCCTTATATGGAAGTGGTTTAGCTTAATAGCTAGATATTTTTGTGGGTAGACCATCATCGTAGTCTAACCCCCATTTCTATATCCCCCACTGTGAGCGAGTCATATTGCTTTGTCGGGAAGAGGCATGTTACATTGGCTACAACACATCTTACCTAGTCGATATGTGCCTAAGCGGAGTACTTTCATACCTGCATTAAAAAAACCCTAGTTGGGTCACCTCATCAGGTGCATTGACAAAAGCCCCTTCTATAGGTTGGGCTACTTCAGTCTTCCTCACATAAGAGCTACTCTATAAGCTTTTGAGGAATCACCATTGGGGGATGCTTTTTGGAGATGAGCCAGTGTGTTCATCCATTTACTGGGTCCAATTACGTCCTGCTACCCTTCTGACAGGAATTACCTTGTCAAATTTGAGGAGTCCCAGTGAAAATCTCGCTTCACAGACTCCTAACCAAAATATCTCATGTGGGTTGGACCACTCAGTCCACCTGATTTGAGTAATTCACTGTTTTGGCAGTAGGCATGTGGTATCAGTTAGAATGCTCACTTATATAGCTGATCCATGCCTAATTAGGATCCTCAATGTCCGACAGGATTGACATGTTTCCCTCGACAAAAACTACTTTGCTTGTCTTGAAGGAAATCACCAGTAGGGTCTACGCTTAGCCGTGGCTTATTAAAATCACCACGAGGTTGGACATTTACGCATCCGACCCTCCTCGATACCTTGAAGTGTATGTCACACTAATTTGAGCACTATGTAGCATCAATTAGTCCATGCATAGGATGGGTATCTTTATGTTCGCAGAAAAAGAATCCCTAGTAAGGGTCTTATGGAATTCCTAGAGAGGGATCACTTGAAATTCCCCACTGCGGATCACTTTGTTGAGATCATGCCTAAGTGTCACGAGGTTGGATCACCTATGAATCCAACATCTTTGTGATGCCTCTTCTGATTGGTTTGAGTTTGTTCACCACACCAGAATGAGACGTTTAAGTTCCCACAAAGCATTGGCAGGACCTTTAAGGTATCCCCAACGTGAGTCTTCCGTGGATACACTTTGAGATCGTCTCTTCAGCAATTTCTTCCACTTAGTTGATTCTACTCACCACGTATAGTCACATGTCGTACTAATCAAAGCTCCATAATAGCTCGGTTAGTCTATGCTTAAGTCGGGTATTCTCACACCCGGAGAACTCTCCAGTGAGAGTTATATTGCTAGTGCTCACGATGCACTCTAGTGGTTAGACCGTTCTAGGTCATATAACCTCACTGTTTTCTCGAACAGCTTGGTTAGTTTTGTCTACCACGTCGAGTACCATGTCGCATCGGTGTAATGACCGATCCATGGATTCCCAACAAAATTTGCCTCGCTCGTGCTCGTAAAAGCAATCTTATGGTCAAATCATCCTGGTCATGTAACCATGTTGCTGTCTTGATCATTTTGGTTGGTTCTTACCACCATATCGAGCAACATGTTGTATCGGCTGTACTACCAATCCATGTTTTGTTGTAACACTTAGATGTCTGGCTAAACTCCTAGCATGTTACCTTAGGCTATTCAACCACATACTTGCTCGCTTGATGCAGGGTCAGGATACATATCTCCTGTACCATTTTACATGCATAGGCAGGATACCTACCTCCTGTGTTATTTAATATTTGACTTGGCTGATCCTACTCACCATGTCAAGTTGCATGTCATACTAATCCAAGCTCTATGCTAGTTTGATTAGTCCATACTTAAGCCAGGTATTCTCTCACCCGCAAAGCTCTCTAGCAAGAGTTACCACACTTAGGTCCGTAAGGTACTATGAGGTTGGATCGCTTTTTTTTGTTTGACCCCCCTTTGCGTCTGATTTCAACTAGGTTGAATTTCATCACCTCATTAAGAGACATGTCATATTGGCCTAGACAACTTCAGCTGGTCAATTGATCCATGTCCGGTTGTGATATTTTGATATCTGACGATATCAGGATGTTGTGTACGGTGAGGACCGCTTCTCTCGGCCTTATCAACCCGTCTCAGATTGCTAGACTACTTTGCTCAGCTAGCATTCAACACCTCTCGAACCTTATGATGTTCTAGTTGGTTCTTTTATGAGGGTGTTTCGTCCCATGACGACTCTATTGGCTCTATATCCATATACTTCGATGTGCCTCAGGCCCTACGACCTTATAGTCTGCTCTATTATGAGGACATCCTATCTTTTGACATTTTCAGCTTTTTAGCCACATGCTCCGATGTTTCTCGGACCGCACAACGCTCTAGTCGGTCCTTTAATGAGAACATCTTGTCATTCTACATTTCAGCTTTAATGCTGGGCTCCTTAGCCAACTTACCTACCTGTTCAGAGAGCGACATAAGGCCCGACGACAGTCCTCACACATAACGTAGGCGTTCAGGGTTCTAACACCTTGGTTGTTTCAGGGTCATGCCTCTATGGCCTCTGAACCCTTTATCCAGAGTGGATATAAGTCTCAAGTGCATTCCTCATGGACAACGTCTCTAGTCTTGGATTCTCAGTCATCCAAATTTTGTGCTTCTCGGACCACACGACATTCTAGTCGCTCCTTTTATGAGAACATCTCGTCATTCGACAATTTAGCTTTTTCGCTCGGCTTCCTAGCCAACCTTTGCTACCTCTCAGGTGCTGATGTAAAACTCTTAGTATTCATCACAGATGTAGTGCGGGTGTTGAGGCACGCGCCTCGATCAGTTTGTAGGAGGGATCAGAGACTCATGGCTCTCCTTCCTAACTAATCAATGCGGACTTGTACTCAAAGGAGAGCCAAAGTCCATGGGCATTCTCCTTTCGATCTAGTTAACTTGTTACCGCTTAGTGAGCGATGTGAGGCCCCATGGCATTCCTCATTAAAATGACAGGAGGCTTCCTAGCCAACCTTCCTTCCTCTCATTTGAGTTACGCACCTCGATCAGTTCACAAGAGGGATCAGAGTCCCTTTACTCTCCTTCCTAACTAATCAACGTATACTAGTCATCAGATGTGAACTTTACGGCATTCCTTCTCGATCTAGTCAACCTGTTACCGTTTAGTGAGCGATATAAGTCCCCATGACATTCCTCATTAATGTGACGGGTGGCTTCATAGTCGACCTACCTTCTATACATGAGCAACGTGTAGCCCGACAATCCTCGTTGATGAAGCGCAGACATTTGAGGGTCTAACCCCTCAGTGTTGTGTGGTCATGACCCTGCGGCCCCTAAACCACCGATTTGAGTCACGTCTCTATGAACTCTGAACTCACCCCTAAGTCATACCTCTACGGCCTCTGAACCTGTTTTTCTTTGCGGTTACGCCTCTACGGCCCCTGAACCACAATGTTGGGTCATGCCTCTACAGCCTTTGAACTCATTCGTAGGTCATGTCTCTACGACCCCTGAACCTACCGGGCATGGTCATGCCTCTACGGCCTCTGGACCAGTTTTTTGGGTCATGCCTCTACGGCCTCTGGACCCATTGTCGGGATGGATGTAAGTCCCATGTGCATTCCTCCCCATCCTCTTAGAAGTGGATTTGGCTCTTGTGGCTTTTCCTTCCTAAGGTACTTGAATATTTTTTATCGCTTAGGCTACGTAGCGTCATTACTAACCTCAGCTTGATAAAAAACTGAGCATCTTCCAACAAGTGCACTGTGCCTTGATTATGCAACACACTTGTTGGGGATGCTTTGTTGGCATCAATTTATGATGTCATGAGTGTAGGGTGTCCACCTCTATGCTTGAGATAGTCTACGGCTTGACCATAATATTCGATAGTTCAGACACCTACCTGAGACCTTTTTGATGTGTGTTGAGGGGCACGTAGTTGGAGTCATTTTGCTAGACTATGGCTTTCTCTTAGGTGAAGGCCGGTCGGCATTTGGCATGTCGGACGACTCTGATTGGGGTGAAAAATATTATGTGGCGTGTCACACGTAATTTTGGCTCGAATTGGCCCGATCACTTGACGAAGTGGTCTATATAACCTCAGATGATGAAACGGACCCCGCCAATGCGTCTGGAACGTTGATTTTGCTTACGGAGAATGTTCACTTCGCTACAACTTCGCGAGCGGGGTAAAAATGTGTAAATTCTCATTTTGGACATGATAGTTAAAAAAAGTGGTCCGGATGACCCCGAATGACGAAATGGACAGCTCCAACGCGTCTGAAATGTCGATTTTAGCCATGAAGGACATCCACTTCGCCGCGAGGATGTGCACGGGAGAAGAATAGGCAAATGATAATTATAATAATAATTATTATATAATATTATATATATATATATATATATATATATATATATATATAAT
>JXCR01148293.1:107455-131564 GCA_002079205.1 Phalaenopsis hybrid cultivar
TATATATATATATATATATATCTCAAAACTCACGCCTCTCCTCCATCTATCTCGCTTCCATCCGAAACCTAGCCGCCACTTCCTCCATCGTGAATCTCACCCCCAACCCATGGACGCGACACCGCCGGCGAGCGCGTCGACGTCACCTCCCTCCATGGAGGCATTCCTTCTCCAATTATTTCACGAATTTGACTACTTCCTCTCTTGTCGGCGAAGCCTATCCAGCCTCCTCATGTCCGACACTGGAGCTCCTCTCGCCGGCAAAGCTCTTCACACTGACTCCCCTACGACCGCTGAAGCTCCTCCAACATTCAATCAAACATCTTTCCTGCTCTTTCTTCTTCTTGGTCAGCCACCTTGAGATTCTTCCTCCTCCTCGCCGGCTTCCCTCCTCACCGGCATTGAATTTATACAGGAGAAAATCAGCGACGAGAGCTTCAGATTTTGCACTCTCCTCAATGTTTCTTTCGCTCTTGGTGCGCACCGCTGGCGAGCTAACTCCTCCACCTCACCATTTTATCTTCCCGGCGACCGGACACTTCACCGGAGCACCTCGATGTTGCCGAGCAGCGGTGATACATCGCCTTGGAGAGGTGTGGATGTCTTCTTCATTGCGAGAAAAGCTTCTTCTCTTTCACCGTCGTCGAGGGATCCTCTCTTACGAAGGTACCTTTTTTTGGGTCGCATATTTTTAGATGCTAAATTATTTATTTTTAGTACTTTGCATACCTCACTGGCTCTCAATTTCCCATCTTTTGTTGTCTGGTGCACATTCTATGAGATGCACTGGAGCACAGACCATATGTCGATGGCTTGGCGCAAGCAAAGAAAATGCATCTACAACCATCACGGTGGTGAGATTTTCTACATCCTAGCCAGCCTTAAGAATAGTGGAGTCTAGGCGTGTGAGTCGATCACCCACATAAGGTGCATGCGCCGGCGGTGCGACGACGTGTCTGCGTCATGGATTTTTGGATTTCCTAGAGCCAGCCTTTAGGTTAGGACTTCCTGTGTGTGGCCAAATACCCCTCTGTAGAGCCAAATGTCTCACTTTCTTATGAGCCTTAGAACAAGTCCTGATGGGTCAGAGTCCCTCACTCCCCTTGTTTTGGATTCCCCAGCTTTACTTGGAGAAGTTGGGAGATCAGACTTAGCAAAGCGAGATAAGCTTTGTAGCTGGCTCGCTTTGCAAAGTCTGGAGGAGTTCGCGAAATGGGAAAAGTTTTATAGCTATCCTATTTCACTACATTGTGAAGATTTTCCCCCTCGGAGATCCGGGGAGAAATTCCCCACATTTCCTCACCAAAGCAATAGGCGGTGGTGCCGCACATCCAATGGTCTAAAATTTAGGTCTCCCAGATGAGTTCATTAGTACAAGCATGACTCGCTATCATAAGTGGTCATTTGCACCTCATTGTTTGCATGTGCATGTCCTGCATATTACATATTTTATGTCACATATCGCATCGACACTTGCACTTGCACCTTGTGTCTGGCATTTGTACTAGCACCGACACCACTTGTGCCTCGATCGGTCGTCTCAGACCTGTCAATGCCACTTGTGCCTCGGTCGGTCATCCCGAATCGGTCAACTAATCACTTTGGTTCGACCAACCACCACGGTCCGGTCGACCGATCACTTGTATATTTGTTTTTTTTTTTGCTTTTGCAATTATATCCATGTTTGACTTTTTGCATGTTGCACCATATTCATTTGCATTTGCACTTGGGTGATGCTCCCCAGTGAGAATCACTACTCTCTCCGAGTCACTGCCGCTTAGGTACATCTTTCTTTGGGCCACTGCCTCCATGGCATGCCCATCCCTTTTGGTCACTGCCGCTTCGGTACACTTTCGGGCCACTGCCACTATGGCACGCTCACCCTTCGGGTCACTATCGCTACGACACACCCATTTTTTTAGGCCGCTGCCTCCACGGCATGCACACCTTTTCTAGAGTGACTGCCTCACGATACACTCATCATTTATGTCAGATGACTGTTTGCATTTACATTTGCATGTTTGTATGGGTAGCGAGCCAGGCTCGTTAGGAGAGTGACCTCGTGTCAATCGCGATGCCTTAACAAGCATTGCTTGCTGGGTTGATCCTGGTGAGTAATGCAAGTTAAGTCATCGGGATTGACACGAGTATGATTGTGCTAAGATCTAATAGATCTAACTCGTGTCACCACTCTTCCTGAGACCCTTTAGATCCTTCGAATCTTTAGGATGGGGCCGGTATGACGACCCCGTCAAAGTCATACTATACCCAGACCAACTCCGCACTTAAATACTACATTGACGAACTTTTCGTTAGATGTGTGCAAGGCTAGGATTTAGGGTGCTTAAGTAGTCTATTTGATGTTTGGCTATTGTTCTCTGCTGGATTGGTTGTCCTAGTCAGTCAACTTTCTTCTGCACTATGCTTGTGATGTGCCTGCATGATGCATATGTGTGGTAGTATGTTAGGGCGTTCTTTTGCAGAGAGCCATGTCTATTTATTTGCACACACACATGCACCGCTATGGGGGGAGAAAGTGATGATTTCTGGGTCTTTTGCTTGCATGTGCTATTAGCTCCCCCACTTTTAAGACTTGGCTCATGAAATGTTATTTTCATGTGAGCTTTCCCGCAGACACTTATTTTCATGTAGGATTGAGTCCTTTTATTTTCTCTATGTACTTTTAGAGTTTAGAAGAGTCCTGTAGGAGAAATACTATACGAGCATCGATTCCGAGGCGTTTGGTGTGGGAACCACGTGGAGGGTACCAGGAGCAGATGCTCGTGCCCTATATCTTAATTCTGCATTTTACATTGATGTATAGAATTAGGATCGGGCGTGTATATGCAGAGTCTGGCCACCCTTTTCTTTTTTGGGATATGTTGCCGACCCAGCGACACCGGCTTGTTTATTATTTTGATTTGGCTTGTTTTGCTTCTTGCATTACATTGCATGCCTGCACTTGCATCTGTTTTTCTTGTTTCTTTTTGTGGTTTATCTAGGACTTCACGATATTTAAAGAACCTAAAATTGTAATTTTGTACAAAATCCTAAATAAAATATTCAAGATAATTAAAATTTAGGATTAAAATATTTAGGATTTAAAATTTTTAACATTTACTTTCCTGCATATGTTAATAGGGCCTCCACAATACTTAAGGAGCACTCTAGATAACTGCATCATATTTGCATGTCTCGAGGAGGAGTCCCCGTGCTTCTCCAGCGTGACTAGCCTAGCATACCTCCTTATAGGTGGTTGTCTAGTGCACCTAGGGTTGTAGAAGGCTCCCTGGCCCAGACAGGGTGTAAGTCCTTTTGTTTGGTGTGTTTCTAGCTTTGTAGCTGAACCTCCATTTTGTTTTCCTTCCCGAGGCATCCTTGCCACTTCGGCAGGTATAAGTCCCACCTCTTAAAGCTCTAGCTTTTAGTCATAGGATAGTGCTTCGTTCTGTTGACCTTAGGGCTACCACGTTTCCCTTGGATGATGCAATTCACAGATTGCTTACCGGGGATCTCAGGACGTGTTGGGTCGACTACCTTTATGACCAGGTAGACTTAGGGTCCTAATAGCTATGGATGACGGGTTCGTGGTACCCCAACCTGGTTACCTCTACCTTTTTAGGATCACTCTACCTTCTGTTGAGCCCCTTTGAGCCATGTCACTCCTTGACTTCGTTGATATCATTTTGACGGCTCGATGCCGATAAGCTGCCGCCCATTTGGGATACGACGATTTGTCCTTTGGCCTTATGTCCCGGACGTGCTTTGACGTATTGGAATATCCCCGCCAAGATGATTTAGGTTATTTCGTGGGCCTCGTGTGCCGATGAGCTGCTACCCATTTAGGATGTGAGAGACTCACTCTTTGCCCGATGGTTTAGCGCGAGTTTTGAAGCATCGAGACTGTCCCCACACAGAATAACCTTCCTTTGAGTACCTATTGCCCCAGGTTCATGATAATCCAAGCAAAACTCCTTTTATCGAGAGTATTCTTGGGTACCCCCTAAGATGTTATTAACCAAGTGAGATATGTCCCCTTGGGAGTGCTCTTGACCCCAGAACAGGCACCTACACCTGACTCTATGGTTTTGGGTAGTCTACGTAGGTATTCTTTCACGGATATCGGTTTAAGGTGCTTTCACTCGATCTTGTTTGGAAGGACACTCTTAACATATCCTTGCGAGGTTTACCGCACGTAGGTTCTCCACATTTTGTGTTTTCACTTGTTTGTCGCGTTTTTGTATATCACTTCTTATTTAGTTCCTCTTCTCTTCGAATCACGAATTTGATTTGAGAGGGAGATTTATTTGAATAGGGGAAGTATACGACGATCGACAAGCTGGGAACTCCTTCCAAAATAAAAGAGAGAAAAATGAACGAAAACAACTGATCCTGCTCTTCTTGTTGCTTCAATTCAAATATATATGTTGAGATCATTTTTTGTTTTTAAATATCAGATTTGGGGCTGCAGTCATTTGAATACACGTATTGGAGATTTTTCTTTGGTTTTTTTTAGAATTAATTTGGGCCACAATTCTGCTCTTCTTGCTACCTTGATTCAAATACATATTAGAGATCTTTCTTTTGGTTTTGAATATTAATTTGGGGTTCAGTTTTTGCTCCTCTTGCTGCCCTTATTTGAATACATGTGTTGGAAATTACTTTTGTTTTTGAATAATCAATTTGTGGCTGGTTTCTGTTCTTCTTGTTTCCCCTTATTTGAACATCTGTTGGAGATTATTCCTAGTTTTGAATAATTAGTTCTGGAGCTTAATTCCTACTCTTCTTGCTGCCCCTTGCTCGGATACATGATTAGAAATTATTTTCTAGTTCAAAAAACTGCTTAATATCTCAGTTTTGCCATTACTGCTCCTATTTAAATATACATTGGAATTATTTGGTGTTTTGGATAGTTGCTTTAGTGTCTCGAGTAATAACTCAATTTTAGCCACTTTATGTTGGGGTTGAGCTTGTCTTTTTGTGGTTCGATTTAGCACCTTTATGCTGGATCAAGCTTGTCTTTTTGATGGTTTGGTTTACCCTTTATGCTGGGCTCAGTTTCGTTTCTTAATGGCTCAGTTTAGCCCCCCCCCCCCTTGGTAGCTTGGTTTTGCTTGGTGATGGCTTAGGCTTTGCCAATTTGCTAGCCTCATTTTGTTTGGTGGTAGTTTGGTTTTTGGTCATCTGTTGGATTCAATTCTACCCCCTTTGCCCTCCTTTATTTATGAAGTATATCATGTGGTGGCTTAGGTTCTAGTCCTTTGCTAGAATTGGCTTTTTAGTTGTATAAATTTCATGGATTTGAGTTTGGCAATATAAGCATAAAAGCAAACTTCTCTTTGAAAAATTGATAAAATATGCCATGATCATATACTGGTTTAAAGTTCAAGCTTACAGGTGGAAGGTAGATGTTATAGAAATGCTTAAATGACTACCTCTTCTATTTTTCTTGACATAAAAAATATATATAATTCTGTCGGATGAGCATATGAAATATTGAGGTGGCATATTAATTCGAGATGAGGGGCAACAGGCAATGATGTAAATAACCACTGATCAGCTTTTTTTATAGCTGAAAATATAAAATCAATATTCAATTAATTGAGATGCCCTTTCACTTCCTTAAGTCGTTGGCAGCTCTAACCCTCATCAAAAGTTTTGAGAAATGGTAGTTAGAAAACAATAGATACTACATACCACTTATTAGACATCATCTTTATAAGTTCAAATACCACATACCACCCATTTAAAATATCATATATATAGGTGCACCACACCCTGATAAGTTTGGATACTATTTAATTCACAAATCCATTAAATGATAGGGTTTAGGGTTGCCCGACTATATGGGTGATTCATTGGGGACCTCTAGTTGATATTGATAGGCTGACTTCAATATATTAGTAGCCTGGGGGATCGAGAAAATAAAAAAAATAATAAGTCTAGTCTGAGCCTATCCCCAAATTGAAATCTGATACCCCACTTTGAGATTTTTATATGCTCATCAATTAGCTTTTCTTTCATAATCAGCAAATGCTTATTTAATCCCTCCTATGTCATTGCAGTTTATTTTGAAATGTCAACAAAGCTCATCAGGTACATTTAGTTGTTTCAGTTTTGTTCTTTTACTGCATATTTCTTTTTTTACTGCATAGTCTTTCTTTTCTTTATATTGCTTTACTTTCATAGTTTTCTTTCAGTATTTTCCTATTACTATACTTTACTACACAGTTTCTCCTTTCCTTTACCGTATCGTGCTATAGACATTCACCTGTACTCATGCTTCTAATTATTGCTTTTCTAGCATGTTTGTATAACACCATAAGATAGGTCGTTCGAGGCATGGTTTTCTTTTTCTCACTCCTTTTCTTAGGATGAGGCATCTACATAGTTGAGTAACGATTCAGCTCTGGAAAACGATCGAGACGACGATAGGAAGCGGCAAGAAGAGCATCAACAGAGCTTCAATAGATTTAAATAACATACCTATAGGACGTCGAGGTCGTTTGTCTAGCACGATGTAAATCCTCATACACCATCTTTTAGGACTTTCTACGATTTTATATTGTACGATAGAAGTCCTAAACTTTTTTAGGATTTTGAAGTAGTCATTTGGTGCGAAATAAATCCTCCCATTTTCTCGGGCTATTTGCATATGACATGCACACATAAGTACTGAATATCTAAATAACTTTCAGGATTGAAACATCAAATAATTTATTTCAAATATATAAAGCCTAACCATAGATTAGTTTTAGATGTCACTGCATCTTATTCAGTATCTTCGACATCTCTTACTTTTTACTCATTTGGATTTCAGAAATAACTGTTGTTATTTGAACCTATCTCACTTGACTTTTCCTACAAGAAATCATGGAAACCTAAACATTGAATTCTTGAAGAAAAACCCTTGAGCTTAATCGAGAGTCTTCTTATGTGACTTCGGTTGTCTAACATGTAATTAACTATAGGGGTTTGCCTCTATAGGGATTTAAGAACCTAGATTAATCTAAACTCCATCTAATCTGTGTATTAATTAGGGAAATTTATCGCTATAAAATTCGCAAACCAAAATAGAGTCATAAACTTTTAAGAGTTTAGATGGCTAAGCCTACCAATAAGTGATACGTTCATCCTTCAAGATGATATATCATTTATGGTATCGTGCTTAGCTATTTAAACTATTAGNAAAAAAAGTAGAATATACCTTTTTCATGCATAAAAAAAGGTGATTTATATATGTAAAAATGTAGATATGTAAATGCATAGGAATGGAGTGGTATGCATATGAATCCTCTTATTGGAAAATTAATGGCAGACTGATTAATGATTACATTTACGAAAGCCTGAGGCACATAGGTTGCAATCAATGTAGCACCGACACTTCTAAAAATGTGGTGAATCTGTATCGGACATGTATCGGACGCTAACACTTGTCCGACACGCCCCAACACTTCTCTGATACTACAAAATATATGTCTGAATTTTTTTCGGGGCCCAACACATCCGGGAAACACCTCAACACCACATCTGATGTGAGCTTAACACGATTTCAAGAAAATGGGACGCACGAATTAAAAAAGTATAAACATATGTATAGCTCTAATTATTTCTCATAGTTGAAACTGCCTCATCTCTTATCATATTAAAACTACCTCTAACATTCGTCAAAATCAAACATCAAAGATGTATCCAATATTCGCGGACGTTGAGCATTAGTAATTCCTTTTTTGTAATCATATGTTTTTCTAAATTTTAGTAGACAAGTTCAACGAATTTTTTTTGAAACATATTAAATCTAATTTTAAAAATTAGTTTTCATAAGCATGAGTTTTATTATATAAATTAAATTTATGGAATTAAACTTTATTCTTGCATAATTTGTGTTGTGATATTTTAATAGAATACTGAAAAAAATATTTTATATAAATAATTAATTAAATACAAAAATGTGTCCATATGACGTGTCGTGTCCTAGTTTTTCAATTATATTGTGTCTTGTATCGTGTCGTGTAGTGTCATGTTCGTGTCTCCGTGTCTATGTCCATTCTTTATAAGTTGCAATCATACTGTGATACAGATCAGAAAAAAATATGCTACACATGGCTGAAAATATTTTAATAAAAATAAGAGCAAGCAATAGAAAGCAGATTCTTCAATGACAAGTAAAATATTGCACTCCTAACAAGTCAAATAGAAAAACAAAATTATTCTGATGTTAATATATCAACAAATTCATATACAACCATATTGGCATGCTTCCACTTCTGACTCTGCACTTTTTTTTACTGTTTTAACCAAAATTTACAGTAAAGATTTCCAACTATAATAAAATTTAACTTCTACTAACACTTTGCGATGTGATTCTATATTCATCAATGTTTATATATGTTCATGTGGTAGCCAACATCATTGACCCATATAAGAGTAATTCTTACTTCTAAACAACCATAATGATTCAAATTTTTCAACAGAGCCTGGCCAAACAAATCTTTCTCTGGTACCCCACCAAGATAACATACCATATGTAGAAAAGTTGTTGATAGTCTACATTAATGTTGCACGCATTATAAAATTTTGACTAGTTCCAGCATTATAATTTTGAACTCTGTGCCAAACTTCCTGTAATTTTTGAGTTAATGGTTGTAGATAAACATTAATATCATTAGCTAGATGTTATAATGGTTGACATAATGAATGATGATTGTTTCATCCTTATCTAAGAAGGTAAATTATAAGGTATTAGAGAACACGACATGTTATATGTAATATTTATAAGCTTGAATGGATTAAATCCATCAGCAGCCAAACCAAGCTGAATATTTCATGGTCATAAGCAAAGTTAAAATACCGAGTGTCAAATATTTCAATACTTTACCATTAGCAGAATAATAAACTAAACCAATTTTATTACAGTGTTTTGAAAGTCATACCCACCCTCTCTTCAACAGATACCTTTATTTTGGAAAATCATTGTAATATTTGGATTAATGAAAAATACTAAACAAACTTAGTTGAGTTCTTACTAGCTCTTTCATTTTTAAAACTTTATTTTTATGAGAATTCACACATAGTGATGAATGACAAATATGACATACCTCTTGGGCCAGATTTAACTTGTCAAAATAGCATACAATCATTAGGACATACATCTATTTTTGTATAACCAAGATCAAATGCTATCGTAATTTTATTCACCTCATATATATTCTTGTCCAATAAAACTCCTTGAGGGTAGGCATTAGTCGGGAACTCCAATAGCATAACAAATAATTTTGCAGTACAAGAATGTGGATATTTCAAAATATATAAGTTAAAAATGAAAGATAACCTTAAGAAAAACTTACACCAATGCTATAATTCTTCTCCTCTATCGTGTAATAGATGATTGTCGAAATTATTGCAAGGCAAGTCAGTCAATCAAAGAAGTATTCATGTCGCTCAAGAAATATATTAATTATGAGTCTGCATTGATCCCACATGAAATTATCAAAATATTTTTAACAAAGAAAGTTCCAATTTACTAAACCTTTGAATCTAGTTTGAATGTTCAGTTTGCAGATATGAAAGGGTATAAAATCCTAATGCTTAAAAAAATTAAACTAGGTTTTGTGAAATTTTACAGGGTTGAATGGTTCATGCTCTTGTAACACTAGCCTAGTTCTCGATGTTTTTTCTATGAATTCTCACGCTATTGTTGACAACCAGAGATATGTCCTTCTTAGTCTATGTATNACCGTTTTTAGTTCATAAGTTGGCATTCATAAAGTTGCCACTTACTATGCGCCTCTATTAAAAACTGTTTTCTCTCGTGAAATTGTTGCAAATGAAGTGGAAGATTCAGTAAAATCACAAAGAAGAGGCCATTTAACTCTGCTCTGAAAATCTACTATCATCTCTTCACAACGAGGTGGTAGAGGTTCTTTAAGCCAATATACCCAAGATTGAAGCCGAGGATGTGGATGAGGAAGAACCAATATAACTGTTGAATACACTAAGCTGACCATCAATATTGATGATGAAGAAAGCTTGGAGGAAGAAATGATGATGATAAAATAGAAGAAACCACAGTATAAGATATCCTTGAAAGATGTGGATAAAAGTGAAAATGAGTCAATGTATGATCAAATCAACCACTATGTGAATTCGATGACCCTTACCCCAGTTCTCCCTCAAAAGATTAAGAGTTTAGAGTCCAAAGAAGTCCGTAGCGCTGGTTCAAAACTGATCAAATTTTACCGTGCTTATACTTTTACTAATCTTGAAAACCTTATAAATTTGGATAAGGATTCTAATGAATTAATGGAATTACCTTTTGGTTATTTTTCTCCTTGTGTACTAACTAGAGGAAAATATGTTGAGATTTTCATACCTATTTTATACTATTTTTGATGATATTGCACTTTAAAAAAAAGTATTTTTGATGTTTTGTTGCAGGAATGATGAATTAGGGTCATTAGAGCAAAAAGATGCAAAAAGGAGCGAATTTGGAGCGAAAAGGACCAAAATGTGAAGAATTTAACTAGGGCGCTCACCGACGATGAGATTTTCCCGAGACTCGAAAATTAATTCATTAAGAAGGTCAGCCGACGGCGCCCTCGACGCCGCCAACGGCGAGCTCGATGGTTATGCCCAATCAGGCTTTGGATAAGGCCAAATTTTGAAGGGATGCTTAGGCAACTCTTGGGAAAGCTCATCCACCACTTTAAAAGACTATTTTGACCGAAAATAGAGGGGGAGAGACTCAAAAATTGAAGTGTGGAATAAGTGTAGAGAGTCCAAATTGTGAGGAATTCTTTGAGACATTGTAAGAGTGGAGGGAAAGTGAGATATTTCTTCCTCCTTGCTGCTTTGAATAGGAATTCTGTGTGCTGTAAAGAAAGGAAGAGATTTAGAGGAACTTCAAGGAGTTTTCAATTAGAGCCCTATATTAATTGAGCGATACGTATATTTGCTTTGATAAGTGTGACTTTACAATTATTGAATATTTAATTCGTCCATATTTATCGAATCTATAATTATTATTAAGGAATTGATACAGTTGCTAATGAAGTATATCTTTTAGCAGCAGTATTAAATACTTATATTTTTAAAAATATATAAAGTCACGGTCAATTTTTTGGCGCCGTTGTCGGGGAGTGAGTAACAAAATCACAATTAGAGTAACGGACAAATTAGGATAACTAGAAAATTTGTTACTTGAATTGCAATTTATTTTTATATTTGGTTAATTATTTTACTATGTGCTGATTTTAAATTGTATGCGTAAATTTAGACCTGAAAATCTTATACTTTATGATTCAGAATTAGAACGCACTGTGAAAGATTAGAAGATTGAGAAGAGAACCTAGAAATTCTGATACGATGGAGAATAACATGAACAATCAAGGAATAGGACATGAACACCAACCTAGACCCTTAAGAGATTATGCAAATCCTACAGTAGATGAAATTCACTTATATATCCAAAATCCTGATGTAGCTGCTAATTCATTTGAGCTTAAACCTGCTATATACAAAACAATCAATTCAGAGGTACACCAAATGATGATCCTAACTTACACCTCGCTAGTTTTTTAGAACTGTGTGCTACTTTTAAATAAGATAGAGTCTCAAAGGATGTTGTTAGACTTATACTTTTTCCTTTTTCACTAAGGGATAATGCTAAAATGTGGTTAAATTCGTTAGCACCAAAATCTATTGGAACTTGGGGAGAACTTTCACAGAAATTTCTATCCAAATATTTCCCTCCATCCAAAACTGCTGAACTTAGAAATGACATAACATCATTCTGTCAGATTGATGGAGAGTCAATATATGATGCTTGGGAGAGATTTAAAGATCTTCTTAGGACTAAGAAATGACATAACATCGTTCTGTCAGATTGATGGAGAGTCAATATATGAAGCTTGAGAGAAATGACATAACATAGTTCTGTCAGATTGATGGAGAGTCAATATATGAAGCTTGGGAGAGATTTAAAGATATAACATCATTCTGTTAAATTGATATAGAGTTAATATATGAAGCTTGGGAGAGATTTAAAGATCTTCTTAGGAAATGCTCTCATCATTCGTTACCAGATTGCTTGATAATTCAAACTTTTTATAATGGATTGGTGGGATCTCTTAGATCGATTATAGATGATGCGGTTGGTGGTTCGTTAAAATCAAAACCTTTTGATGAGGCTTATTCATTAATAGAAGAGATGGCTACCAACAATTTTAAATGGCCCTCTGAACGGGTAAATCCTAAAAAAGTAGCTAGTATCCATGATTCTGTTGCAATATCTATGTTAGCTTCGCAGATTGCTGCAATATCAAAAAAATTAGATCATTATGGGATGAATTAATCTACAACATCTCCTATGATGGAAGAGAATTCATCTGAGCAATTTGTGGATGTTCAACCTTAATATGAGACTTTAAATGATATTAATAGACCCAACAACCCTTATTCAAACTATTATAACCCAGGCACATGAGACTTTAAATGTTATTAATAGACCCAACAACCCTTATTCAAACTATTATAACCCAGGTCTTCATATGAAACCTTAAATGCTATTACTAGACCCAACAACCCATACTTGAACTATTATAACCCAGGTTGGAAGAATCATCCAACAAATTTTAATGGAATAACAATCTTCTACGATCAACAATGTGCAAACAACCCAATGAACCCATTAGAAAATTCATCCAACCAAGGAAATGTTAACTATAGACCCCAACAATGGGCAAACAACTCAGTGAACCCATTAGGAAATTCATCCAACCAGGGAAATGTTAATAAACAATGGGCAAACAACCCAGTGAACCCATTAGGAAATTCATCCAACCAAGAAAATGTTAACTATGGCGAACAACCCAGTGAACCCATTAGGAAATTCATCCAACTAAGGAAATGTTAACTATAGACCTTAAGTTGGAAGATCATCCAAATTTTAATTGGAATAACAATTCTTCTACAAATCAACAATGGGAACACATGAGACTTTAAATGTTATTAATAGACCCAACAACCCTTATTCAAACTATTATAACCCAGGTCTTCATATGAAACCTTAAATGCTATTACTAGACCCAACAACCCATACTTGAACTATTATAACCCAGGTTGGAAGAATCATCCAACAAATTTTAATGGAATAACAATCTTCTACGATCAACAATGTGCAAACAACCCAATGAACCCATTAGAAAATTCATCCAACCAAGGAAATGTTAACTATAGACCCCAACAATGGGCAAACAACTCAGTGAACCCATTAGGAAATTCATCCAACCAGGGAAATGTTAATAAACAATGGGCAAACAACCCAGTGAACCCATTAGGAAATTCATCCAACCAAGAAAATGTTAACTATGGCGAACAACCCAGTGAACCCATTAGGAAATTCATCCAACTAAGGAAATGTTAACTATAGACCTTAAGTTGGAAGATCATCCAAATTTTAATTGGAATAACAATTCTTCTACAAATCAACAATGGGAAAACAACCCCAGGAAATTCATTCAACCAAGGAAATGTTAACTATAGACATTTTTATCCCCCAGGATTTAACAGTAACACTCAAATTAAGGAGAAGAAGTTGTCTATGGTAGAGCTGATATTAAACATGGGTCAAAAATTGCAGAATCAAGGAAATTAATTACAAATTCAAGGAAATCAATTGCAAAATCAAGGAAATGCTATTAAGAATATTGAAAATCAATTAGGGCATATCGCTACTACGCTTAGTAACCGAACATTAAGAACTTTTCCTAGTACTGTGGAACCAAATCCTAAAGATCAAGGAAAAGAACAAATCAAGGCGATACAATTATGAAATGGAAAAGAATTAGAGATAAGAGTACAAAAAGAAGCAGAAATTGAAAAAGACAAAGTTGATATTGAAAAAGAAAAGGATCATGAATACCTAGATTTAGAATATCCATTTACACCAATGAAAATTACTGTGGAGAAACCTCCACCACCGTTCCCTCAAAGATTGAAGCAACACAAACAAAATAAACAATTTTCCAAATTTTTAGAAATTCTTAAGAAGTTAACGGTGAATATTCCTTTCGTAGAAGCTTTAGAGAAAATGCCCAATTATGTGAAATTTATGAAAGATATTCTGAACAAGAAAAGGAAGTTCACGGATAACGAAACTGTTGCACTTAGCGAAGAGTGTAGTGCAATTATTCAGAAAAAGCTTCCTGAAAATTTAAAAGATCCTGGCAGTTTCATGACTGGCAACTTTATATATGCTTAAATTATAAGATAAATATGAACGCAATAAATATTCAATAATTGTAAAGTCACACTTATCAACGCAAGTATACGTATCGTTCAAGTAATATAGGGCTCTAATGGAGTCTTAGATATCGATCTCACAGGGAGTCGTTTAGAATTACGAACTAAAACTTTAGAAAACAATACTTTAATCACAATAGCGAAGTTCAATTTGCTTATCTGTCACTAATAGGAAATTGAAATAAAATAATTAATTTTAATAACTTTTAAATAAATAATGATACTAATGAGGGTTTCATTGTGATATTCAATATATAAGAAAGCATCTTCTCCTTGTCAATAAATTATAGTGAATGGATAAAGTGAATTAGTTCAATTTATATTGTGCCAAATAGAAGCATACATTTACCCTTTGGTCCAAAATTAGTTCAATTTATATTGTGCCAAATAGGAGCATACATATTCTTTACCCTTTGGTCCAGGTCAGTTCAAATTATATTGTGTCAAATAGGAGCATACCTATTCTTTACCCTTTGGTCCAGGCATAGGTTAAAATTATATTGTGCCAAATAGGAGCATACCTATTCTTTACCCTTTGGTCCAGGCATAAAGAATTTATATTGTGCCAAATAGGAGCATACATATTCTTTACCCTTTGGTCCAGGCATAAAGAACTTATTGTGCCATATTCTTTACCCTTTGGTCCAAGCATAAAGAACATTGACTAATCCTACACTTGTTTACTGAATTTGCGGCTAGGCTGGGAGGATACCGGCTCTCACTTTGGAGCTCCCACACTTGTTTACTGAATCTACGGCTAGGCTGGGAGGATACCGACTCTCACTTTGGAGCTCCCACGTTCCCCTCACCTGAGGGCTAACATCTACACTTCAGCACCCCGGATCTCACTTCGGAGCTCCCATGTTCCCCTCGCCTGAGGGCTAACATCTACACTTCAGCACCCATGATAGGATTGAATTGGGGATTTTAGTCTATCACTCTAAAATCTCCAATTCTAAGCCCGATAATTTTATTTCCCTATTTCAATTGAGGATTTTAGTCTGTCACTCTAAAATCTCCAATTCTACGCCCGATAATTTTATTTCCAATTGGAGATTTTAGTATGTCACTCTAAAATCTCCAATTCTATGTTCGATAATATTATTTTCCTATTTATTTGTACCCAACTTCCAAGGGCTTTGACCTCTCTGAATCTTAGATGTAATCTTCACTTTAGTTGTAAAACTCAATAAATTTTAACAAATCAATTGGCCAGATTGAAAGTAAATTAAGATCAAAGTGAAAAGATCATCCCAATTTCTTAAACATTTTTATGGCTTCATCAATTCAAATCGCCATTTCACAAATCTCGAGATAAGGAGAAAGAAGGAGAAAACTACTCAGATCTCATGGGGAAAACCCAACAAAACTCGAAATACATATATAAAATTAAAGTCATACAAACTACAATAAGTAAAATAACTTATCTCTATTTTCTCCCAAAGAACACTCCTTGAAGTTCCTCTGAATCTCTTCCTTTCTTTATAGCACACAGAATTCTTCTTTGAAGCAGCAAGGAGGAAAAAATCTCTCACTTTCTCTCCACTCTTACAATCTCTCGAAGAATTCCTCACAACTTAGACACTCTAGTAAATTCTCTATACACTAATGAAACCTCTCTAACCTGCAGGACTTCTCGGACCTCTCTAATTTTCGGCCAAAATTTTTCTTTTAAAGTTGTGGATGAGCTTTCTCAAGATTTGCCTAAGAATCCCTTCAAAATTTGATCTTATCCAAAGCTTGGGCATAACCGCTGAGCTTGCCATCGGCGGCCTCGAGGGCGCCGTCGGCAAACTTCTGAAAAATTTTGTCCTGTAGCCTCAGGAAAAACTCGTCGTCAGCAAGGTCGAGGGCGCCGTCGGTGGCCTAGTTAAAATCTCCACATTTTGGTCCTTTTTGCTCCAAATTCGGTCCTTTTTGCTCCAAATTCGGTCCTTTTTGCATCTTTTTGCTCCATTGATCCTAATTCATCATTCCTGCAATAAAACATCAAAAATACCTTTCTTTAAAGTGCAATATCATCAAAAAGCATAAAATAGGTATGAAAATCTAAACATATTTTCCTTTGGTCAGTGTTTCATCTTGCCAATTTTATTATTTTAGGGCTTACATTCATATAAAATATGTATGAAAATCTTTTTCCTCTGGTCATTTCACTATACTGTGTGCTATTAGTGAAAAATTTTATGGAGGAGCTTTATGTGATTTGGAACCTAGCATTAATCTTATGCCTCTATCAATTTTTAAAAGATTAGGATTAGGAGAAGTCTTACCTTCTTCTGTAACTCTACAGTTAGCGGATCGTTCAGTTACATATCCTAAGAGAGTTATAGAAGATCTGTTGTAACTCTTCAGTTAGTGGATCGTTCAGTTACATATCCTAAGGGAGTTATAGAAGATGTGGTACTTTTGTAACTCTACAGTTAGCGGATCATTCAGTTACATATCCTAAGGGAGTTATAGAAGATGTGTTAGTAATTCTACAGTTAGCGGATCGTTCAGTTACATATCCTAAGGGAGTTATAGAAGATGTGTTAGTAAGAGTTGATAAATTTATCTTTCCTGTGGATTTCATTGTTTTAGATATGGAGAAAGATAAGGAAATGTGGATAAATTTATCTTTCCTGTGGATTTCATTGTTTTAAATATGGAGGAAGATAAAAAAATACCTATCATTTTTGGGAGACTATTTTTAGCTACTGGAAAAGCTATGATAGAGGTTCAAAAAGGAGAATTAACTATGAGAGTTAATGATCAAGAAGTGACTTTTAACATTGCAAAATCTACGAAATATAATTAACTATGAGAGTTAATGATCAAGAAGTGACTTTTAACATTGCGAAATCTATGAAATACATACTGTTGAAAGAGATAATGAATGTTTTTGCATGGAAATTAGTGAACATCTATTGAAAGAACATTTCAAAGAACATTTTGAAGAGAAAGATAATTTGAAGATAGTGATAAAGTTATTCTGGATGAATTAGAAAATGAAGAATTAGATTATGTTCAGGAAATATTAAGTGATGAAGTTATTTTGGACGAATTAGAAAAATGAAGAATTAGATTATGTTGAGGAAAGATTTGAGATGTTGGATATTATGGAAAATGTTGATAAAAATCTATTTTCGTCAATTATAAAACCACCTGAACTTGAGTTGAAAGTATTGTCTAGCCACTTGAAGTATGTGTTTTTGGAAAACTCATCTACATTACCTATTATTATATCTTTAAGAATTAAATTATTTGAAGGAGCAAAGACTGTTAGATACATTGAAAAGATATAAGAAAGCTTTTGGTTGGACCTTAGCTGATATTAAGAGAATCAGTCCTTCAATCTGTATGCACAGAATTATATTAGATGAACAATATAAACCAAGAGTTGATCCACAAAGGAGATTAAATCCAATGATGAAAGAAGTAGTTAAGAAGGAAATTTTGAAATGGTTAGACACTGGAATTATATATCTTATTTTAGATAGTGTGTGGGTAAGTCCAATTCATTGTGTTCCCAAGAAAGGAGGAGTGATTGTTGAAATAAAAGAAAATAATGAATTAATACCTATTAGACAAGTTATTGGGTGGCGTATTTGCATTGATTATAGAAAATTAAACACTACCACCAAGAAAGATCACTTCCCTTTACCCTTTATAGACCAAATACTAGATAGACTTGCTGGGCACAAATATTTTTATTTTTTAGATGGATATACCGGTTATCATCAAATTTCTATTGCTCTTGAAGATCAAGAAAAGACAACATTTACTAGTCCTTTAAGAACTTTTGCTTTTTGAAAAATGCCTTTTGGATTATGTAATGCACCTGCAACATTCCAGAGATGTGTGATGTCCATATTTAGTAAGTTAATTGATGATGGATTGGAAGTATTTATGGATAATTTCTTTATATTTGGAACATCATTTGAGGCATGCTTAAATTATCTTGAAAATTTTTTGGAGTTATACGAAAGAACTAATTTGGTTCTAAATTGGGAGAAATACCAATTTATGGTTGCAGAAGGAATTATATTAGAGCATAAAATTTTAGAAGATGGTACGAAAACAGACCCTGCAAAAATTCAAGTTATATCTAAACTAACACCTCATACTAATGTAAGAGAAGTTAGGAGTTTTCTTGGACAGGTTGAATTTTACAGGCATTTTATTAAAGATTTTTCAAAAATTACCAAACCTCTATGCCAACTTTTAGCGAAATTTGAAATTTCTGAAAGCTGTTTAAATGCTTTTGAGATATTAAAGGAAAAATTAATCACAGGCCCTATTATCGTTTCACCTAACTGGGAGAAACCATTTGAATTGATGTGTGATGCTAGTGATTATGCTATTGGAGTTGTCCTTGGACAAAGGTATGAAAAGATTTTTAAAGTTATATACTACGCTAGTAAAAGTCTTAATGATGCACAAATTAATTATATTGTTACTGAAAAAGAGTTACTGGCCATTGTATATGATTTAGATAAATTTAGATCTTATTTAATTGGAGCTAAATGTGTTGTCCATACTGATCACTCTGCTATTAAATATCTGATGCAAAAGAAGGACGCCAAACCAAGGTTGATTAGATGGATACTTTTGATGCAAGAATTTGATCTTGTGATTATTGATAGAAAGAGAACTGATAATCAAATTGCTGATCATATGTCAAGATTAGAAAACCATGAATTATCTGACACTGACAATGAAATTACAGACAGTTTCCCTGATGAACAACNTGTCATGAATTATCTGACACTGACAATGAAATTACCATATAGTTTCCCTGATGAACAACTTTATAATATTAATGAGTGGAAAATACCATGGTATGCTATACTGTTAACTATATTGTAAATTATATTTTGCCACCTATGCTGACACTGCAACAACAAAGAAAATTTATTCATGATGCAAAAACATATTTTTGGGATGAGCTTTATTTATATAAACAATGTAAGGATTTGATTATGAGAAGATGTGTACCTTATGAAGAAACTGAGCTAATCATTCAGAAATATCATGATTTAGAATTTTTAGGACATTTTGAAACTGATAAAACTGCTTATAAAATTTTACAAGCTGGATTCTATTGGCCTAAAGGACATTTTGGGATTGATAAAGCTGCTTATAAAATTTTACAAGCTGGATTTTATTGGCCTACTGGACATTTTGGGATTGATAAAATTGCTCATAAAATTTTACAAGCTGGATTTTATTGGCCTACTATTTTTAGAGATGTTTGATACATAAAAACATGTGATCGATGTCAACGAGTAGGCAATATATCTAGAAGAAATGAAATGCATCTGAATTTCATGTTAGAAGTTGAGATCTTTGATGTTTGGGGATTAGATTTTATGGGATCATTTATTCCTTCATTCGGGAACTTATATATATTAATTGCAGTGGACTACGTTTCTAAGTGGATTGAAGCACAAGCTTTAGAACTTATATATATTAATTGCAGTAGACTACGTTTCTAAGTGGATTGAAGCACAAGATTTACCCTCGGAACTTGTATATATTAATTGCAGTAGACTACGTCTCTAAGTGGATTGAAGCACAAGCTTTACCTCGCTGGTGGTGTAAAATTCAAGATTTTTAATGAAAAATATTTTCACTAGATACGGAACGCTTAAAATGATTATCACTGACGGAGGATCTCATTTTAGGAATAAATATATTCAGATATTGGCAGAAAAATTTAATATATTTCATCGAATCTCTACTGCCTATCATCCTCAAACCAGTGGGTTAGCTGAAGTTTCTAATAGAGAGATGAAACAAATACTTGAAAAGACTGTAAACCCTAGTAGAGTAGATTGGTCCACTAGACTGGATGCCGCATTTTGGGCTTACAGGGCTGCTTATAAAAACTCTTATTGGAATGAATCCATACAGACTGATTTTTGGAAAGACTTGTCACTTACAAGTAGAATTGGAGCATAAAGCATATTAGGCGATTAAAGAATTCAATTATAATTTGAAAGATGCTGGTAAGAAGAGATTGTTACAATTAAATAAATTGGAAGAATTAAGAAATGAATCTTATGATAACGATAAAATTTATAAAGAGAAACTAAAGTTATGGTATGATCGGATGATTAACCAAAAGAACTTTGAACTAGGACAAAAAGTTTTGCTTTACAACACTAGGCTGAAGTTATTTTCTGGGAAATTGAACTCTCGTTGGTTAGGACCCTTTACTGTGACTCAAGTTTATATTTACGGAGCTGTTGAAATTAAAGATCAAAAAATTGGAAATAGATTTAAAGTAAATTGACACAGATTAAAACCGTATTTTGAGGGTAAAAGACCAAATCTTAAAGAAGTTTTAATGATCAGTCAACCTGAATGATACCTGAATAGGTCGGGCTGACGACGTTAAACCAAACGCTTTATGGGAAGCAACCCATATTTATCTTTACTTTTATCGTGATTATAGTAGTTTTTTATTTGAAATTATCGTTATTTTGTGGCACTATTAATCTATACTACTCTTATTTTCCCTTGAATCATCATAAAAATTGGATTCATAGAGAAAAATTGAAACGCATTCAGACCAGAGCGAAACTGTGTAATTTTTAACTTGGGCGCCGAGGGCGCCCTTGATGCCACCGACGACTGGTTTTTTCTGAGATTCCAGGTAAAATTAATACAGAGGCTTGCCGACAGCGAGACCGGCAAAATGGCGTTTACTTGGGTTCAAATAGTGGTTTTTGGTGGTTTTTGGGAGGGAATTACCCTTTTAAACTCCAAAATTTGATTCCTAGTCCATATTTTCCCCCCAAAAATGAAGTGAAACTCCACCAATTTCATTCCAATGGCATCCAATGCCCCTGATAATCCTAGAATGTGATTTTTCAATCGGTAAAAGTTTATTAGTGCGGAAGCGCAGCGAATCTTCAACAAGTTACTGACAAAGAAAAGATTGAACAAGGAACGAGGATTCATAAACCATGGATTGAATAATCCCACGACAGAAATTGAAGAAACGATAGTGCGGTGAAGATGGGAGGTGTTGTGCTACACTACCACCGCCGTGGTGGTTCCTGTGGTTAGAGAATTTTATGCAAATTTACATGGAATCAACCAGGGAATTATTTATGTGCGAGGAAGATGAATCACTTTCACTCCTGCATGAATCAATGAATTGTACATGATCGAGAACGTTCCTGTCTGCCATTATTCCAATTTTGTCCCAACAAGAAACCAGATGAATGAAATTTTCCAATATTTAACGGACGAAACTGACGATTGGGAAACAAGAGAAAAAGGGTATGTTAGTTTTCCTACGACACTCCTAAATCCCGTTTCGAAACATTGGAACTTTTTTACTTCTGCAAAACTATTACTGATAATGAAGATCGGTAAAGATTCTAAAGTAAGTGCTATTTTGAATTACTGCATCCAAAGAGGACTGTTGATCGATATTGGATCCATAATTGTGAAGTCGATTTTGGGCCTGATCGTTCATGAATCAACTTATGGGCTTGGACACCCCTCAACAATTTTCTCAATTTGCAGTCAGTTCCAAGTGTCATACAAAAATTAGGAAAAGGTACTGCTACCTTGGAAGCCTTTGGATCCAATTGAGAGATTCCCAGCTTTTGAAGATGAAAATGACATGGCCATTGTAGTAGATCAATCATCTCAGAATTCACTACCAGCTCAACCCTTAATTCCTGACAAGTTTCTGTTGATCCTGCGCAGAATCAAGAAATTGGAAAAGGAGGTACAAAATGTCATGAATGTGATTAATAATATCTGCAATTTCTTCGATCATCTGGACTGGAGCATGAAAGAACATTCTGAGCACTCTGGACATTTAAAAGATAGTTTGATAAGGCTCATGAGGAGGATAAAATTAATAGAGGAGGATTCTACGGAAGAACTTTCATTCCGACCCTTCTAAAACCTCTTCGTTCATGTGCAATCAATGGGTGATCTCAGAGGAGAATCTAGTAATGAATCTAAAGAATAGTAGATTTATATTACTACCTATATGTCTATTTATGTATTTTGATTTAAAGTTTGTATTTGCTTTGCTTTAGAATTATGCTTTTAGATCTCTGTATAGTTGAGACTAACCATAGGTTGTTTTGTTTTCAGCATTTTGAGTTTTTTTGGCTTGGATTGCGACGCTAAATTAATGTATTGAGGTTGAGAAAATACCAAACTTAGGTGTGTTATGTAACGTATATTGTACCCCTTGGAATTTATATATAAATGTGATGTTTTGTGTTGTGAAAGTTTATATGTGCTAAGTACATAATTTAGTCACTTAAAATTATATCTATAATGATTGAAAAGATGTCGTTAAGGCTTGAAATTGATCAAAATCGTGAAAATTTGGGATTTGAACCATAATCAATAGAGCCCGCCGACGGCGCCCTTGACGCCGCCGACGACGAATTTTTCCCGAGACTTAGGATTTAATTCCAATAGAGCGCGTCGACGGCTCCATCAACCCCGTCGACGGCNATACACCAAACTTAAATTACTTGTACCCACACCTTCACAACCCAAAAAGAAGAAAAAGCTCCATCAAATCCCCCTTCCATAGAGCCCCTAGTATAGACTTTGATCAACGCCTGAAATCGAGCTTTGTCGAATTCATACCTAGACCTTACACCACAATAAGAGGCTCAATCCCTAGCCTCCTTAGACTCCAACGAACGTGCCAAGCATCTCTGATTGAAGTTTCCCTTCTCAGAGCAAAGATATTGAACTCCTTCTCATCCCGAGCCTCTTTTGATTTTCCATTTACTTGGGCTTAATTTCATGGCATCTTAATTGTATAGATATGTTCCTCTAGTCTAGATGAGAATTTAAAAAAAAATCATTCAATTTGGTTGAGAAATGAGGGAGATATCAAGCCTTGAAGATGGACAGTTCTCGGGTTAGGCCATTGGGGACGATGACAAAGCGTCGTTCGATCAAGTGTGTATCAGATGAACGGTCAAGATGAAGCCATACATCGATTCTTTACATGAACTGCGGGACACATGGCTGCTAGGGTGGACGGTGACATCAAATGGGAGTGCAACGTGGAGCTTCGGAGCTGCCTAAGTTCCAGTCAGCATCGTGCATTTAAAATAGATAAATAAGGATTTAAATAATTCAGAAAATGACCTCTAACATTAAAAATTCATATCATGGTGTAGAAAAATCACAAAAATAAAATAAAAATACCCTCTTGCTTAGTGAACCGAGGAGAACAATGTGGAAATAATTTGAAGTCCATTTGATGCATGTTTTATTTTTAATTAATTAAACATTGTCTTTGAGTCTTTTGATTCTCCATGCATATAGGCATTTCACCATGGCTTGAATTTTTGGCATGTTGTAGCCTCTATCAAGGAGAACATTCCCTGATTTTTCCAAAGTCAGAGGAGAACTCTAGACATAGGTCCATAATTTTTAAATTTATGCACATTATTTGCTTAAATTAATAATAATAACTAGCATGTTGCTTAGAGAAATCCAAAAAATTTTTGAAAGGTTTACTATGACCAGAGAACCTTTAGGACAATCTCTCATGAGCCAAGTCATTTAAAATGCCCCTAATCTTCATAAACCCTAAATCACTAAGATAATTAATTTTGGAAAATATAAACATCAAAATGACTTGATTTTTTATCTCTACTATTTTTTAAGATCCAAATAACTCTCCATAAAAATTTTAAAGCACTTTGAGTCCATTTGATGACCTAAATTGATTTTTCAAGTTGAATATCCTTTTTGACACTAAAATGATTTTTAATGATCAAAATATAACTCAAAAAATTATGAAAACTTGTTTTTGGAG
>JXCR01148293.1:141589-213868 GCA_002079205.1 Phalaenopsis hybrid cultivar
CATCTGAAAGAGTAAATCCTAAAAGAGTAGCTAGTATCCATGATTTTGATGCAATATCTATGTTAGCTTCACAGATTGCTGCAATATCAAAGAAATTAGATCAGTGGGATGAATTATTCTCCAACACCTCTTGTGATGGAAGAGAATTCATCTGGGCAATTTGTGGATTGCTTCGTAGATTGCTGCAATATCAAAGAAATTAGATCATTATGGGATGAATTATTCTCCAACGGAAAATTCATCTGGGCAATTTGTGGATGTTCAACCTTCATATGAGACCTTAAATGCTATTAACACCCAACAACCCTTATTCGGACTATTATAACCCAGGTTGGAAGAATCATCCAAAATTTAATTGGAATAACAATTCTTCTACAAATCAACAATGGGCAAACAATCCAGTGAACCCATTAGGAAATTCATCTAACCAAGGAAATATAAACTATAGACATTCTTATCCTCCAGGATTTAACAGCAACACTCAAATTAAGGAGAAGAAGTTGTCTATGGAAGAGCTGATATTAAACATGGGTCAACAATTGCAGAATNGCGGTTATGCCTAATCAAGCTTTAGATAAGGCCAAATTTTGAAGGGATGCTTAGGCAACTCTTGGGAAAGCTCATCCATAACTTTAAGAGAACATTTTGGCCAAAAATTAGAAGAGAGAGAGTTCCTGGAGGATAGAAAGGTTTCAATAGTGTGTAAAAATTGTGAGGAATTCTTCGAGTGATTGTAAGAGTGGAGGGAAAGTGAGAGATTTCTTCCTCNGATTAAAATGGATCCACGATAAAAGAGACAGGTTGAGTTCGACGAGTCTCGCTTCGTGAATGTGATGGCTCAAAAAAAATTTACTTCAATATTTAAAGGAAAGAAGTGCATACAAGATCGAGTTTTTGAAAGTCCGGCGAAATTGAATGAGTTATTGCCGAGCGTAGGTAAGAAAACTTTTGTTACACCACCAATAAAGCTGATGCAAATGTTGTGAAGGATTTCTACTCCAATGTAATCTATTCTGAAGACGGAATCGTTCAAGTGTGTGGATTTCCTGTTGAATTTACTGCCGCCCGCATCAACACCTTTTACGAAGTCACAGACTCTTATGGTTGCCAATTTGAATCCTTCAGCACAATGGAAGGCCCCCTGAATGATGTGATCAACTTTCTCACTGATGGGAAAGGAACATGGAAGATACAGCGAGAACAGGTAAATTTTTCTGCTTCCATGATGAATGCCACCTCTAAGGCGTGACACTATTTCATTTCTTAGGAGAACGGGTAAACTTTTTTGCTTCCATGTTGAATACCACCTCTAAGGCGTTGCACTATTTTGCCCCCTGAATGATGTGATCAACTTTCTCACTGATGGGAAAGGAACGTGGAAGATTAAACAAGAGAGGGTAAATTTTTTTGCTTCCATGTTGAATGCCACATCTAAAGCGTGACACTATTTTATTTCCTCTACTAATTTTTCTGCTTTCATGTTGAATGCCACCTCTAAGCGTGACACTTTTTCATTTCCTCTACTATGTTACCGACTTATCACCATAGTGAGGTAACTAGAGATAGAGCTATTCTGAATTTTTGTATTCATAATAGTAGAACTATAAATGTGGGGAGAATCATTCTTAAGAATATATTGACCGCGGCGAGGAGTGAGACAAGTGGAGGTCTAGGACATCCTGGACTTATTTATGCAATTTGCAAACTTTCATGAGTTGAATTTGGAGATGAAGAATTGGTTTATCCTATGAAACCCATTAGTAAAGCTAATTTGAAGACCGAATGGGTTTACCTTATGAAACCCATTAGTAAAGCTAATTTAAAGACTTATGAATCCCATGAGAAATGGAGAACTGGAAGTAGAAGTCAAGAACCTTCTACTAGTAGAGATGTCCCCTCTACAAGTTATGACCTTCCACCTTTTAGTTCCCATACGCTCTCTGATTTGATGAATGAGTTGACCTTGCAACAGAAGAGCATAGAGTTAATAAATGAAAGGATTGGAGGTTTAGAACGTTGATACGATTATGAAAAGAGCATAGAGTTAATAAATGAAAGGATTGGAGGTTTAGAACGTCGACAATACCTTTAGAGGTATTCAAATTTTGAGGTAGCCAATTATGAAGCTCAAGTCCGACACTACAGAGGTGAGCCTCATGTTACTTTTCCTGAGTGCCCCCAATATACTCAGTATCATTCTGATCCACCTGCTGATCAAGGCGATGAAGATAGAGCTTGGGATTTTTATATTTGAATTTAATTGATGTACTTATATTTATGTAATCTTTTTGTAATAGAAATGGATGTTTGTGTATTTGAACTTTCATTTTTATTATTATGTTGTATTTGGATAATTTTAATTTTTGTTATAAAGTTAGTGTTATAGTTAAATTTGCATGTGTAGTTTAAATTATGTTGAGTAGTATTGTGAATTGCAATGTAATGTGATTTTTATTTTGCAATTTTAATTATTTTGTTTAGTATTGTGTTTATGTTAGGAAATGTTGTGCTTGTTTAATGTTTTAGTTTTATACTTATTTCAAAATTTCATTACTAAAAATTTCTTTAATGATTTATATGTGTAGAAAGCGTCTAATATTATAGACCAGGTGAAGTATCTCTAATGATTTATAGTGTAGAAGTTTTCTAATATTACAGACCAGGTGAAATAGAAATTTTGAGAAGGCCTGCAAAAATTTCAGAATGATGAAAATGCCTAAAATACTGAGGTATGATTTATATTTAGAGTTTTTCTTTCCACCTATATTATTTTATATTGATAAATTTAAGTTTGGGGAAGGGAAGAAAAAGATTAACTATAAGATGTCCTCTATTTAATTATTTTCAAAAATTATTTATATGATTTTATGTAGTGAATTTAATTCAGGTAACTATATTTTTGTAGCTATTTAAATATTATGGTAGATTTAAAGAAATATTTTTGTAATGAAAATTAATTTGTAATTTAAGATATTTAGTATAAAAGAATAAGATTATAGTTAACTATTTAAAGTAAAGGAAACTATAAAAGTATTAAGAATCTTGGAAATTCATTTGAGAAGAAAAGATTGGGGCTCAATGATGTAACAGTTATTATTAAGAATCTTGGAAATTCATTTGAGAAGAAAAGATTGGGGCTCAATGATGTAACAGTTATGAAAATTCATTTGAGAAGAAAAGATTGGGGCTCGAAAACTATATTTTAAAGTATTAAGAATCTGGAAATTCATTTGAGAAGAAAAGATTGGGGCTCACGATGTAAAAACTATGAAATATTTATAAGGTAAAGGAATGCTTTGAGTTTCAAATTTAGGGAACATGTAAAGGCTATGAAATACTTATAAGGTAAAGGAATGCTTTGAGTTTAAAATTTAGGGAAAGAAAGGTGATGTTCAAAATCATTAAAGGCTATCCAGATATAGTAATCCTTTTTAGGGAAAGAAAAGTGAAGTTCAAAATCATTAAAGGCTATCCAGATATAGTAATCCTCACGTGAAAGAAAGGTGATGTTCAAAATCATTAAAGGCTATCCAGATATAGTAATCCTCACTTGAAATGGAATGCTTTGAGTTTCAAATTTAGGAAAAGAAAGGTGATGTTCAAAATCATTAAAGACTATCCAGATAAAGTAATCCTCACTTGAAAATCAAAAAAGAAAGGATTGAAAACAATCCCTGAAAAGAAAAGAAAAATATATAGGATTGAAAGCGGTGATGTTTAAAATCATTAAAGGCTATCCAGATATAGTAATCCTCACTTGAAAAAGGAAAAAGAAAAGATTGACAACAATCCCTGAAAAGAAAAGAAAAATATATAGGATTGAAAGCAATCAAATAAAAGCAATCCCTGAAAAGAAAAGAAAAATATATAGGATTGAAAGCAATCCAAATGAAAAAGAAAAAAATATTAATCCTTGAAAAGAAAAGAAAAATATATAGGATTGAAAGCAATCCAAATGAAAAAGAAAAAAAACCCTGAAAAGAAAAGAAAAATATATAGGATTGAAAGCAATCCAAATGAAAAATAGAAAAGAAAGAAAAGCTGAAAAGAAAAGAAAAATATATAGAATTGAAAGCAATTCAAATGAAAAAGAAAAAAAAAATGAAAAGAAAAATATATAGGATTGAAAGCAATCCAAATGAAAAGAAAAAAGAAAGAAAAAAAATTAAAAGAAATATATATAGGATTGAAAGCAATCCAAATGAAAAAAAAAAAGAAAGAAAAAAAATTATGGAAATGAGGAGAAGCTTGAGGATATGCATAATCAAAAATTGGCTTCACTGGACCTACCTAAAGGGAAAACCTAAATACATTCCTGAACTTATATTTATGGATGCATCTTACTAGTAGGGTTCTCATAAGATTCCTATCATTCAAATATTCAAAGTGACTTAATATTGCAACATATAGTCATTCTTGAAATGAATAGAAGACTAGAACTCTTAAACTTGATTACTAGATAATCTTGTGGCTACAAAGTTGATTCAATTACTTGAATTTTTTCTGAAAATCTAACTATGATATTTATTTAAATCAAACTTACAGTATTTCTGAATTAAAACTTTATTACAGTAGATCATAACTTTTATGTAATACTAAAATTACTTGAGGACAAGTAATAGTTAAGTTTGGGGGATTTTGACCAGAGGAAAATATATTAAGATTTTCATACTTATTTTATGTTGTTTTTGATGATATTGTAGTTTAAAGAAAGGTATTTTTGATGTTTTGTTGCAGGAATGATGAATTAGGGTTATTGGAGCAAAAAGATGCAAATTGGAGTGAAAATGACCAAAATGTGAAGAATTGAAATAGGGCGCCGACGGTGAGATTTTCTCGAGACTCCAGAATTAATTCATTAAGAAGGTCCGCCGACGAAACCCTCACGGCTATCGACGGCGAGCTCGGCGGTTATGCCTAATCAGGCTTTGGATAAGACCAAATTTTGAAGGGATGCTTAGGCAACTCTTGGGAAAGTGACCAGAGGAAAATATGCTGAGATTTTCATACATATTGTATACTGTTTTTGATGATATTACACTTTAAAGAAAGTTATTTTTTATGTTTTTTTTGCAGGAATGATGAAGTAGGGTCATTGGAGCAAAAGGATGCAAAAAGGAGCGAATTTGGAGCGAAATGGGCCAAAATGTGCAGAATTGAACTAGGGCGCCGACGGCGCCATCGACCCCGCCGACNGAGGGGGAGAGACTCAAAAATTGAAGTGTGGAATAAGTATAGAGGGTCTAAATTGTGAGGAATTCTTCCAGAGATTGTAAGAGTGGAGGGAAAGTGAGAGATTTCTTCCTCCTTGCTGCTTATCTCGAGATCTGAGTAGTTTTTATTGTCTTTCTTCTTGTCTTGAGATTTGTGAAATGGTGATTTGAATTGGTGAAGCCATGAAAATGTTTAAGAANAGAAGCAAAAAGGAGAGAATTTGGAGCGAAAATGGCCAAAATGTGCAGAATTGAACTAGGGCGCCGACGACGCCCTCAACCCCGCCGACGACAAGATTTTCCCGAGACTCCATAATTAATTCATTAAGAAGGTCCGCCGACGGTGCCCTCGAGGCCACCGATGGCAAGCTCGGCGGTTATGCTTAATCAGGCTTTGGATAAGACCAAATTTTGAAGGGATGCTTAGGCAACTCTTGGGAAAGTGACCAGAGGAAAATATGTGGAGATTTTCATACCTATTGTATACTGTTTTTGATGATATTACACTTTAAAGAAAGGTATTTTTTATGTTTTATTGTAGGAATGATGAATTAGGGTCATTGGAGCAAAAAGAAGCGAATTTGGAGCGAAAATGGCCAAAATGTGCAGAATTGAACTATGGCGCCGACGACACCATCAACCCCGCCGACGACAAGATTTTTCCGAGACTCCAGAATTAATTCATTAAGAAGGTCTGCCGACGGTACCCTCGAGGCCACCGATGGCGAGCTCGGCGGTTATGCGTAATCAGGCTTTGGATAAGACCAAATTTTGAAGGGATGCTTAGGCAACTCTTGGGAAAGTGACCAGAGGAAAATATGTTGAGATTTTCATACCTATTGTATAGTATTTTTGATGATATTACACTTTAAAGAAAGGTATTTTTATGTTTTGTTGCAGGAATGATGAATTAGGGTCATTGGAGCAAAAAGAAGCAAAAAGGAGCGAGGAGCGAAAATGGCCAAAATGTGCGAATTGAACTAGGGCGCCGACGACGCCATCAACCCCGCTGACGGCAAGATTTTCCCGAGACTCCAGAATTAATTCATTAAGAAGGTCTGCCGACAGTGCCCTCGAGGCCAATGATGGCGAGCTCGGCGGTTATGCCTAACCAGGCTTTGGATAAGACCAAATTTTGAAGGGATACTTAGGCAACTCTTGGGAAAGTGACCAGAGGAAAATGTGTTGAGATTTTCATACCTATTGTATACTATTTTTGATGATATTACACTTTAAAGAAAGGTATTTTTGATGTTTTTTTGCAGGAATGATGAAATAGGGTCATTGGAGCAAAAAGATGTATAAAGGAGCAAATTTGGAGCGAAATGGGCCAAAATGTGCAGAATTGAACTAGGGCGCCGACGGCGCCATCGACCCCCGCCGACGATGAGATTTTCTCGAGACTCCAGAATTAATTCATTAAGAAGGTCTGCTGACGGCGCCCTCGAGGCCACCGACGGCGAGCTCGACGGTTATGCATAATTAAGCTTTAGATAAGGCCAAATTTTGAAGGTATGCTTAGGCAACTCTTGGGAAAGTTCATCCATAACTTTAAAAGATTATTTTGGCCAAAAATTAGAAGAGAGAGAGTTCCTGGAGGTTAGAAAGGTTTCAATAGTGTGTAAAAATTGTGAGGAATTCTTTGAGTGATTGTAAGAGTGGAGGGAAAGTGAGAGATTTCTTCCTCCTTGCTGCTTCGAAGAGGAATTCTGTGTGNTGTGAAGCCCTAAAAATGTTTAAGAAATTGTGATGATCTTTTCACTTCGATCTTAATTTACTTTCAATCTGGCCAATTGATTTGTTAAAATATGTTGAGTTTTACAACTAAAGTGAATATTACATCCAAGATTTAGGGAGGACAAAGCCCTTGGAAGTTGGGTGCAAATAAATATGGAAATAATATTATCGGGCGTAGAATTGGAGATTTTAGANATTCAGGGAGGTTAAAGCCCTTAGAAGTTGGGTGCAAATAAATAGGGAAGTAATATTAACGGGCGTAGAATTAGAGATTTTAGAGTGACAGACTAAAATCCGCAATTCGGCCCTATCGTTTGGGTGCTGAAGTGTAGATGTTAGCCCTCAGGTGAGGGGAACGTGGGAGCCCTGAAGTGAGAGCCGATATCCTCCTAGCCTAGCCTTAGATTCAGTAAACAAGCATAGGACTAGTCAATGTTCTTTATGCCTGGACCAAAGGGTAAAGAATAGGTATGCTCCTATTTAGCACAATATAATTTGAACTTATTCATTTTATCCATTCACTATAATTTCTTGACAAGGAGAAGGATGCTTTCTTATATATTGAATATCACATTTAAATCTTCATTAGTATCATTAGTTATTTAATAGTAATTAAAATTATGTAATTATTTCAATTGCCTATTAGTGACAGATAAGCAAATTGAACTTCGTTGCTGTGATTAAAGTACTGTTTTTCTAAAATCTTAGTTCGTAGTTCTAAACTTACTCCGTGTGGAGTTGGTATCTAGGACTCCATTAGAGACCTATATTACTTGAGCGATACGTATACTTGCGTTGATAAGTGTGAATTTACAATTATTGAATATTTAATTCGTCCATATTTATCGAATCTATAACTGTTATTAAGGATTTAGTACAGTTGCTGAGGAAGTATATCTTTTAGCAGTAGTATTAAATACCTATATTTTTAAGCATATATAAAGTCAGGTTCATGTACTAATGTTAATTCAATAGGGATATTTGCCAAAAAAAATGCAAAAATATAAATTACTACTTTTTGAAAAAATTATGGAATGTTAAAAGTCAAACTCTCAATTCGAAAGAAGGTCTCGGATTTGGTACAGTAGAACCAGTCGATGATTCAGAATTTTGCATGGTTGTTAGTAGTGAATCAAAAGAGAATTGCCTCGATGTGGAGGATGACTCTACCGATCAGCTGATAGAAGATGCTCCGCCAGAATTTGAGAAAGGAATTAAATTAACTGTTGATGAATTGAAATAAACTAATCTCGGGATGGAAGAATGATACGCCTAAGATATATAGTGTTTTTAGACACATTTTTATTCCAATTTTTTAGATATTTCACTTTAATGAAATGTATTTTTGTGTTTTTCTTTCAGGGAAAGGTAAAAAAGGTGAAAAATACTTAAAGGAGTGATAAAGGATCAAATTTGGAGCAAATAGGTGAAAAATGTGCAAAAGTGTTTTGACGCCTAAGCGCCAGATCCGGAGCTTAAGCACCGGGTAAATAGAGAAGGCCACGCCTAAGCACCAGAGGCCCCACACTTAAGTGACAGTGGCAGTTATTGGATGAGTAAATTTGGTTTTTGCAAATTTTGAAGAGGTTTTTGAGGCACCTATTGGCTTAATAGGTGATTACAACAACCATGGATGAAAATTATTGTGAAAGGATGCATCTCTTGGGGCAATACATCAAATCAAGACACATTTTGAAGAGATACCAAGGCACCTTTTAGAGAATTATAAAAGAAAGAAGATTAAGATTTTAAAAAAGGTCCTGAAAGTAATGGAAAAGTTTTGAAAGTTCAAAAATTGGGGAGTTAGTTGGAGAGATTTTCAGGCACCACGTATTTATGCTTTTTTCTATTTCTAGTTTTATATTGAGAGTGTTGTAAAAGAGAGAGATTCCAAGGAACTTCAAGAGTTTGGTGGAGAAGTTTTTATCTTTTGTTTCAGAATACTTTCGGTTTTAATTGAGACTTATTGTTAGTTTGTGATCCCTTTTGATACTTCTAATATGCAAAGTACAACATTAATTCAGATTATATTGCACTTATATTTCCTTACTTTACAGCAAAACCAGAAACTTGATCCTGAAGAAAAATAAGAATTTAATTTTAAATTTATATATATTGGGATACTAAGCAAGTATACTTATTGTTATTAAGTAATATAGGACTTTTTGATTAAGATTTGAATATCGAACCCATAGGGAATTTAGACAATATGCACTTTTAGAAAACTTTTTATTTTCAAAAACACAATTACTTAAACTGAATATATTTTGTAGTAATAAAAATTCAAATATTTTTGGTATTTTTGATATTTTGACAAAACAGTAACAACTTAAAAAGGTAACTAGAGTTTTGTCGATGAAATGCACTTAATAAGAAAAATATCTTTCTTCTTATCATGAATCAGTAATAATTATAGGAATTCTGTTGTGGAAGTGTGCAAATTGTGTTGTGTCAAATATGAGCAATAATATTATTTACCCTTACTTGAGATGCTATAAAGAACATTGGCTAATTTAAAGTTTGAATAGTTTTGAAGACCAGCTAGGCAGGGAAGATACTAGCTCTCATTCTATAGTTCCCTCAATTCCCTCCACCTGGGGGCTAACTTCTCGTATCAGAACCTAAAATAATAAACCAAGTTGGGATTTTTAACCTATCACTTTAAAGTCCTCTAACTCTACACCCTTCAATGAATATTTTCCTATTTATTTCCACTCAATCATATGAGCTACATTCTCATTCATACAACCTCATGTGATTCTTTTCAATTATTGACTGAGATAATACCAGCCCAGTTCTTNTATCCAAGATTCAAGGAGGTCAAAGCCCTTGAAAGTTGAGTGCAAATAAATAGAAAAATATTACTATCGGGCGTAGAATTGGAGATTTTAGAGTGACAGACTAAAATCCCGAATTCAATCCTATCGTTTGGGTGCTGATGTGTAGATGTTAGCCCTCAAGTGAGGGGAACGTGGGAGCCACAAAGTGAGAGTCGGTATCCTCCCAGCCTAGCCACAGAATCAGTAACCAAGCATAGGATTAGTCAATGTTCTNATAATATTATCGAGCATAGTATTGGAGATTTTAGAGTGACAGACTAAAATCCCCAATTCGGTCCTATCGTTTGGGTGCTGAAGGCGTAGAATTATAGATTTTAGAGTGACAGACTAAAATCCCCAATTCGGTCCTATCGTTTGGGTGCTGAAGTGTATGTTAGCCCTCATGAGAGACTAAAATCCCCAATTTGGTCCTATCGTTTGGGTGCTGAAGTGTAGATGTTAGCCCTCAGATAAGGGGAACATGGGAGCTCCAAAGTGAGAGCCGGTATCCTCCCAGCCTAGCCACAAATTCAGAAACTAAAATCCTCAATTCGGTCCTATCGTTTGGGTGCTGAAGTGTAGATGTTAGCCCTCAGGTGGGGGAACGTAGGAGCTCCAAAGTGAGATCTGATATCCTCCCAGCCTAGCCGCAGATTCAGTAAACAAGAGTAGGATTAGTCAATCTTCTTTATGCCTGGACCAAAGGGTAAAGAATAGGTATGCTCCTATTTGGCACAATATAAATTTAACCAATTCACTTTATCCATTCACTATAATTTCTTGACAAAGAGAATGATGATTTCTTATATATTGGATTCACTTTATCCATTCACTATAATTTCTTAACAATGAGAAGGATGCTTTCTTATATATTGAATAATTTATCCATTCACTATAATTTCTTGACAAGGAGAAGGATGCTTTCTTATATATTGAATATTCATTCACTATAATTTCTTGACAAGGAGAATGATGTTTTCTTATATATTAAATATCACATTAGATGGGTAAAGAATAGGTATGCTCCTATTTGGCACAATATAAATTGAACTAATTCATTTTATCCAAAATAGGTATGCTCCTATTTGGCACAATACAATTTGAACTGATTCACTTTATCCATTCACTATAGAATAGTTATGCTCCTATTTGGCACAATATAAATTGAACTAATTCATTTTATCCATTCACTATAATTTCCTGACAAGGAGAAGGATGCTTTCTTATATATTTAATATCACAATTAAACCCTCCTTAGTATCATTAGTTATTTAATAGTTATTAAAATTATCTATTAATTGCCTATTAGTGATAGATAATCAAATTGAACTTCATTGTTGTGATTAAAGTATTAATTTTTTAAAATCTTAGTTCGCAGTTCTAAACCATTCCCTGTGGGATCGATATCTTGGACTCAATTAGAGCCCTATATTACTTGAGTGATACATATACTTGTGTTGATAAGTGTGACTTTACAATTATTGAATATTTTTATACATACATCTTTATCGACTCTATAACTGCTATTAAGTTTTTGGTGCAGTTGCTGAATTTATCACGTCCATATTTATCTTGTATTTTAAGGATATTCAAAAGTATTTGGGAATATATGTTCATTTTTATTATATGTTCTTTAAATCAAGATAACCAATATTTATACACTCAAAAGTTAGAAGCTACAAAATCATACGTTTTTGAGGAGAAAAGTATTCATTCAAGTGGTCACTCAATCTAAGTGAATATATAAGTCTTGTCTAATCTAAGAAATGAAAAGAGCCTAACAAGCTTATATTTTATTTTAAATTCCTAAATTACAATAGTTTTAATAAAATTGTATTTGAAAAAGGAATTTGATTTTGGAAGGAAAAGATGAGTTATTTTAAAAGATTTAATTGGCATTGATTAATCCTTTAATCTTGTATAAATAAAGTATTTAAAAGAAGAACTTCCTTAAAGAGAATTCTATTTAAGACTTTCCTTAAGATTCTCTAAAAGAATTCAAAAAAAATTAGTTGAAAAGTCTTTTTTATGATTAAATTCTTTTAAATTTTTTAAAGAATAGACTTTCCAAGAATATAAGCTCCAATAAGAATTTTTTGAAAGAAAGCATTGAAGTTTTAAAAATGGTACTTTCTTTTGATAAATAATTTTCTAGAAAGAAAATAAAAAAAGAACTTGAAGAATATTGAAACCTTTCTCCTTGAGCTTTTCTGAATTGCTAAAATATTATGAATTTAGAGCTCATTTAATTGAAGTATAAGAGTTTTGTTCTTACTAGTTTGATTAAAATTAAAAGAGTTTTTCATTTTATAGTATATTTAATTAGTGTAGAAAATCATTTTGATGAGTTTATTAATTTGAAAAGTCTTTTAAACTTTAGAGAATATTTAATTGAAGTAGGAAATCTTCTCATGAATTTTTAAATCTTAGATGAATTTTTACTTGAATTAAAAGATATTTTCTTTCAGTAAGATTTGAAAAATATTTCTTTTTGAGTACTTTTACTTTACATTATATAAAAATATGTAAATATTTTAAAATTTTAAATGTTTTTGCAAGGCTTCCTTTTATCTTACTAAATTGGACATCAGAAAAGCCTATGATTTACTCGGTTGGGATTTCATCCTTTATATTCTCAAAGCTAGAGGTTATACACCTGAGATCTGTCATATAATTCTTACTTGACTTCTGAGCAATAACTATAACATCCTTATTAATAGGAGCTCTTATGGGTTCTTTAGTGTTGGGAGAGGAATCAAGCAGGGTGATTCCCTGTCTCCTACTATCATTATACTGGTATTTGATTACTTTTCTTGCTTACTTAATGATCTATTTGGTCTTTTTCCTAATCTGCATTTCACTCACAAATCAACAATCTTAGTCACCCATTTAGCCTATGCTAATGTTGTGATACTATTTCCTAATATTAGTAAACACAAAATTAAGAAAATCAATGAGTTTATAGAGGATTTCCAATCTGTTCTTGGCCTCATGTTCAGCTCAAAGAAATGTTAGTTTTTTTATAGGGAAAAATGTGCCTAGGGAAAATGTAAATTGAGCCACCAACTTCACTGGTTTTTCTCTTTATGTTCTCCCACTCAAATAATTCGGAGTGAACCTCCTCAAGGGGTAGCTGAGGTAGATACAACTGGATGAGGTAGTGGAAAAGGTTAGGAAAACAATACATGATTGGAAAAAAATAATTTACTTTCCTTTGGAGGTCGAATTACTATTTTAGAAAGTATATTGCAGAGTTTTCTTTTGCATGTGTTGAATGTTCTTAAAACAAAAAAGGGTATGCATTCATATCTAGAAAGTTTTTTCAACGAATTTTTATGGGTGGGTGGACACTCTAGAAGAAGATGGCTACCTTGGAAGCATGTTTGTAAGGCACAATATGCGCAAGGGAGGGGGGAATTTAGATAGCTTCATTATATTATTGACATATATTTTATCCATTTATGGCTAAATTTCAGGAAAGGGGACTCCTTGTGGGTTGTTCTCTTCCAAGGTAAATTTTGTCACAATGCTAATCCTTCTTTTGTTGTTTAGCGGGGTTGGAGATTCTGGGGTGTGGAAGCAACTGCTACAAGTCAAAGATTGGGCTAAAATGCAATTTTTTTAGCTGGTTAATGGCCAAATTTCCTTTGGCAAGATTGTTGGTCTCATGTCCCTCTCAATTTCGTGGAGAATGAGCACTCTATTCTTCTAGTTTCAGACACTTAATTTCATGGTCAATGGAATTTACTTTTTCTAATTGATTTGGTAGGCCCTAAAAATGCTTATTTTATTTTTTATTCCCTTTGAACCTCATAAACACGACAAGCCCTTGCTAAAAATGACAAAAAAGGGTCTATCACCAACACTCTTTATTCTACAATATATCTTTTCAAAAACTTCCTTGCGGATATAGCATCTAAAGCTGGGCTTTAACTCTATCTATGTTTTTTTTTTTGGAGGATGTTCCATTATGTGATCACTCTTGAAGACATCTTAAGGTTTTAAGGATTGTCTCCCAATGCTCTTTATGCAAATCTGAGGAAGAATCTATTGAGTATCTCTTTTTTTCTTGTTTAGTCTCTTTATAAGTTTAGAAAAAGGGTGGTAATTGGTTCTACATCACTTTGACCCCTTCACGAGATTTAATGGGTATATGTGATTTATGCAACCTTGATAGGAGAAAGAAACATTTTCTTCAAGTATATCTGATACGACGGTTTTATTTAGTTCATTGTAAATATCTTTCAATATTACAATACACATACAACATCCCAAATAGTAAATATCTAGTTCAATCCTAATAAAAAAAATTCATTATAAATAATTTTATCTTTTAAAATCTTTAAGTTAATATTCAAACTCTACAACTTAAGTAAGCAAAACAAATCTAAAGTAAATTTACTGTATGCTAAATTAAATGCAGTTAAAAGAACTAAATTAACTAAACTAATTGTTGAACTTCAAAAGTAAACTTATAAAGACTAAATAAAGTTTTCTAATAAATAGTCCAAAATTAAGAAAGCATCATTTTTCTTTTACAATGAGTTTATGGATTGTGAAGCAATTAAAATCACTTAAAATACATATAAAATTGCATTGTTCTAAAGAGGAGTAATTCTATTCTTTATACTTTGAGAGTGCATAAAGAACATTAACTAATCCAGAGTTTGATCCCTAAATATGTGGTTAGGTTGAGAGGATACTAGCTGCCACTCTATAGCTCTCATTTCTCCATCTATTGAGGGCTAACAATCTCATTTTAGTTTCCAAGCAACTAGACCGAATTGAAAATTTTTATCTATCACCTTAAAATCTCCAATTTTGTGTCCATCAAAGTATATTTCCCTATTTATTTGCATGCAACCCCATGGACTACATTCTCACCCATGAAATTGAATTTGACCCTTACCTTCTTTCATAAATCATAGACATTTCAGATCTTATATTTCTCAACAAATTTTAACATTTCAATTGGCCATATCGAAAAGTAAATGAAGATTAGAGTTCAAATTATCACAATTTATTGACATTTAAAATCTTATATAACAAAATTAATTCTCACAAAACCAAATCTTATTATAGGGAGAGGGATAAAGAAGACTACTCAGAATTCATGAGAAGAATACAACAAAACAAAGATTATGTATATATAAACAAGTTTACAAAACAAAGAAAGGAAAGAACACAACTTATCTAACACTCATTCTCAAGAAAATNACTCCTTCTCAAGCAAATCCCATGAAGTTCCCTTTAAGCACTTGCTCTCTTTACAATCACACTCAACTCTTTCTTAGAAATGTAATGAAGAAAAAAACTCTCACGTTTCCTCTCCTCTTACAACTCCAGAAGAAAATCCACTCTTCTCCCAAGATTTCTCTCTCACGCCAACAGCCAGATGCTGTGGTTTTTTTCTCTTATTGTGTTTTCCATATAGTGTATTTTGCTTGTCACTTTTGTTAGCTTAATGCCTACTAANCTCTATTTACAATCACACTCAACTCTCTCTTAGAAATGTAATGAAGAAGAAAACTCTCATCTTTCCTCTCCTCTTACAACTCTAGAAGAAAATCCTCTCTTCTCCCAAGATTTCTCTCTCACGCCAACAACCAGGTGCTGTTGTTTTTTTCTCTTATTGTGTTTTCCATATAGTGTATTTTGCTTGTCACTTTTGTTAGCTTAATGCCTACTAAAATTTTGTACAACACTAAAATGCTAAATAATTACTTTGCAGCCACTAATCTTCTGACACATAACAATTTTAAAACTTTTATTATATTGAAAGACCAATACTCTTTGCAATTCATTCATCTAAGAGACATTGGTTTTGTTTTCTCCAAGATCAATATTTCTTAACCAATTTACACCAAATAATAAAAATAATACTTACAATGCTTACATTTAGTGTAAGCTGATGTGTTATCAATAAATTTCTAACATCCAGCACAAATCTCAAGGCAGTTTTTTTAGTAATGCTCATACAACTTTCAACTCTAGCCCTTTGGCCTACAGACGTCTTCATAGCTCAACACCACAGCCAACATGACTAACTACGACCTATGTGGTTCACTCCTCGTGCAGCTCCTGACTTTAACCTTTATGGCCTATGGTCGTCATTGCAGCTCGTGACAATGGCCCATGTGGCCAACTACGACCATCATGACTCTAACTCCTACAGATTCGTCTACGACCTCTATGTCCAACCGACGCTCTTGAAGCAACCTTCTGCGGTCCACGTGGCCAACTACTACCATGGCTTTCAACTATAGTTTATATGATAAGCTGGTTTTAAGATCACTTTATATAAGATTCACGATGGACTACTGCCTCCATAGCAATCAACTATGACCTATGTAGATTACTATCTTCGAGAACTATATTTATTACAGTCAGAATACGAGTATTATCGACAGGCCACTATAATACATTTACAATGATTATGTTAGTAAGTTGTAACTCCATCTTCCATAATTTAAGACAAGAGCAGCCCTATGTACTCAAAATTATATAGTAGATCATTCATTTTGACTAAGCCCATGGTTTTTCCCTTTTCCATGATTTTTCTTTTTTTCATGATTTTTCACGTAAAAAACTTCCGGAGTCGTTACTAGTTGATTACTTCTATCCAATTGTGTTGGATTTCCGCACAACACTAAAATGATAATTCATTTCTCTTCTGCCATGAACCTTTTTGATTTTTTTATCAACAAGCAAGAGTTATGATGTCACGGCAAACCCAAGACTTTTAACCCTGAATCTAAAGTTATATATATAAAAAAAAAAAGAGAAACCGAAGCTCATGGGCAGTTGAGGCTCTAGATCGCTTCTTCCTTGAACTGATTCATGTTGCCAATAAAATAATGAACAGAAACAAAGTGGGAGACGATCAGGTCAATCTATTTTAAGCTGCTGGCCGTCGGTTGTGGCAGGAGAGGGACTGAAACCAGCCACATACAGGCCCTTCCTCATTACTATATATGCTAAAGCTGGGAGCCTCATTGACCTGCTGGATGCCTGCCCGTCTATTTTTTTCTTTGCCTTTATTATTTAATCCTCTGTGCTCCTATTTAAATAACATGCCGGGAATTATTCCTCAATTATTTGCTACAGTTGACGATTATGGTTTTGTTTATCTAAGCCAGCCGACTCAGCCGTTGTTGTCTGACAAGGATTGCGTCTTATTTTAATACCGTATAGTTATGATTAGTGGGCTATTTGAAGAAAGGCGGCTGCTAATTTTTTTTTTTAATGTTGTATGCAGTGTGTTATGTAACGGATTTGTTAAATAATTTGAAGAAGCTGCTCACCCTCTACTTCCAAGTTTTTATTTATTGATTTATTTTGCAGTNCTTGTCTGACAAGGATTGCGTCTTATTTTAATACCGTGTAGTTATGATTAGCGGGCTATTTGAAGAAAGGCGGCTGCTAATTTTTTTTTAAATGTTGTATGCAGTGTGTTATGTAACGAATTTGTTAAATAATTTGAAGAAGCTGCTCACCCTCTACTTCCAAGTTTTTATTTATTGATTTATTTTGCAGTTTAGGCAATTTTAAGTTTGCCAAAAAGAAAAAAAAATTTTGAGCTTATTTGGGCTGTAAATTAACTAGTTGAGTTGGATTAAAATGAATTTAAATGGTCAACCCTACTTCTCNTATTTCAAGTTTGCCAAGAAGAAAATTTTTTTTAGCTTATTTGGGCTGTAAATTAACTAGTTGAGTTGGATTAAAATGAGTTTAAATGGTCAACCCTACTTCTCACTTATGTGACCATGGGTCCTTGGATGCATTTGATAGCCACCCAAGAGAGTAGGGAATGAGACTAGAAGTTAAGGGTGGAATCAGGTTATGTCCAGAGTGGGAATTTGCCTGATATGGAATTTTNATTTGATAGCCACCCAAGAGAGTGGGGAATGAGACTAGAAGTTAAGGGTGGAATCAGGTTATGTCCAGAGTGGGAATTTGCCTGATATGGAATTTTAGATTTCTCTATATAAATAAGAAAATTTAGGAAGTTTTTTCCTTGTGTAGTTTAGACAATTTAGTAATTTTGTACCCCTTTGATATATTTGTTTGTCTAATACTTAAAAATATTGAAATATTTTATGATTTTGCCCACCCTAAAGAATAATGTTGAGCGGCCTTCAGAGGAATCTTCAAGTGCCTTCAAATTAATGCAAGGTGGTCTATATTGCATTTATCATTGCAAAGAAGTTGAAGACCAAAACTTTGTGATGCCAATGTGATCTCCACATGCCTCTAAATCAGGACCCATTTGCAACATTAAGATTTCCTGGAGGAAAAAAATTTTTGAGGACAATGTTTAAACCTAAGCATATTTTTCTATTAAGATCTATAATTTTTATTTAATTTCTTATTATAACTTTTGGTTCAATATCTAAACATGCATTTCTTTTATTTTTTACTTGAATTAGTGATGTTTTACCTTTCTTCCCTTTCTCTAGTAAACTACGATGTTAATAAATTTGGATATGGTTAAGTAATTTCGCTTTTGCAAAAAACAATTTTGGTATTCATCCATATAATACCAATAAAAATAGTCATCCAATTACGTACATCAGTTTTAAAATTGGTTTGGATCAAGACTCTAATATAAGGTATGGCTTATTCTTAACTGTCATCGGGGTAGTATTAAAAATTGTAAGATTTTTAGTATATTTCAAATACGATATCTCATAAATGGACGACTTCTTTAGGGTTTCATTAATGTCCACCTTTAAGTTATCTTTTTAGTTGAAATTATTACAAGAAGTGCTTTGCATTCTAGTATTTCTAACTTACATTTTTGTAATCAATTCATAATAATTTCCTGTAATTTGTAAGAAAATATTTTATTTCATTATGTATGGCAACTTTGTCCACTTCATTGCGAGTTATTCATTGATCAATCATGAGGGAACTTTTTTTGTATTTTTAAAAGAAAATGTGTTATAAATGCTTATTCGAATAAACATTAAAAATGTTTTTATGAATATATGTTGAATATTTTATGACTTTATTGAAATGTGAGAAACAAGTTAGAGTTATTGATACAAAATTTCCTTAAATATAAGAATTATTGTGATAACTTTCATAATGATAGATAGAGCCTAGGTTAGATATTGCATTAAAAGTGAAACAATATCTTGCTAATTAGAATCATTAAAAAATCTTGTTAATGATAAGTTCTGTAGGTGATTGGCTAGTTGAATTTTGTGCAAACTAGTTGACAACTAAGCGACAGTTAATAAAATAGCCTAAAACATGTAATTTTTTACAATAATTTTACATAAATAAAAGTACTACATGTGGAAGTTAATTCATTCTAAAATTTAGAGAATCACTTTTATGGATTTCAAGTATGCAACTTGTAAATAATTTTGCAAATCAACTAATCCTCTTAGCGCAATGCTCTTCTTTCCCTTGTGCTCTAACAACCTCAATATGGACATTAAATTGATTTTGAATGGTGGTTCAATTATACTCTTGAGGTTCTATATTGTTATAAATTTGCATAGGTCAATTGAATTTCCTAGTAGAGGAGTGGTTGCAAAGTTTCTTACATAATGAGATTGATTAAGGATTGAAGAGTCTTTAGGCTGACAACTTCTAGTTTAGGGTTTAAACTTTTAGTGAAGATAAAATAGAAAATTTTAGGTATTGAGATATGTTTTATTGGTGATAAGAACGTTTCTACTATAGATCTAAAGCATTTATACTATTTTTTTAGTTTTCTAATGAGAGTTTAAACTGCATTAAGTTTAGTACAATCAACCCTTGGTTGAGTGCTTGGCAACTCCACCTAAGCTTTAACCATTACACTAAAAAAACCCCTTGGTTGATAGCTTCATTGGATATTTTTGTATTTTTTGGTTAAAGTGGTAAGATTTTCATAATAGAATTTTAGATGGGATAATGAACAAAAATTATGTAATAAGGGAATGTAAGGTGTTAGTAAAAAAATAGTATTCTTACTACTTATTGAAGAAGTAAAAAAGAGAAAGTCTATTTGAAAATAAGTATTCTTACTACTTACTGAAAAAATAGTATTCTTACTACTTACTACTCGCCCAAAATGGAGCATTAGAAGATAAGTAATAAATGTCTAAGGTTGGTGGACATAACCTAGTCCAGATCATGAATTGTTATTCTAGTATATCATACTTCGAGTCTATTTATTGAATGTTGCCAACCCAATGCAACCTAATTTTTTAAAGCAATCCATTAATTATGTCATTATTCGAGCCCATTTTTATTCTAGCCAAATTACCTTCTCAAAATTCATCCTTTTTGTTACCTCTTTTTAAGTCGCCCTTGCTTAAAGAAGCAAAGGAAGAAAGGAAAGGTTGTAAATGGATAAAAACTAAGAAAAAAGTTGAAGATTAGCTACAAGTATACTCTAACGAATAATCCTCATGACATAAACTATAGAAGAGTGGTCCTAAGTGAATCAGACTATACTCAGCTCGAGAAAATATACCAGAAGGATCCTATAAGAAGTTCTTCACATTATAATTAGGAAAAAAATCAAATTTATTTTATTTTAGTTTACCAAAAATCATTAAATCAACCAAAATTAATATCTAAGGAAAATTAAAATCTATATAAGATCATCAAATAAACCCAAATAATTTAAAATTCAAAATAAAACCCACTAAAACTTCAAAGATGATATTAAAGTTGAAATGAATTCACTAAAGTAATTTTGGAAAATTTTAGTTTACCAAAATTACGAAGACTAAATTCACCGAAATAAGATTACAAAATCCATAATACAAAATACAAACCATCAAATTGGAAGTCCAAATTCACTAAAGACCCAATTGACCAAATTCAAAATTGAAACTAAAATCAAACTCCACAAAAATATTCAAATTTAAAATATGATAAAATTATAAAATTAAAATAAAATTCAACAAAATTGAAACTGCAAACTAAAGTCACCAAGTGAGAATAATGTCAAGGAAAATAAAATTTAAATATAACCATCAAGTCAACTTAAAGTCAAATTCAAATTTAAGTTAGAATATAATCAAGATATCAATTCAAATTAAAATCAAACATACAAAAATTCACTAAAATGAAAAAAAATAAAATTAAATCAAAGCAAAATTCAAAATACACAAAATTAATGAAAATTAAATTGAACAAAGTCAAAATTTAAATAAGTTGGAGTCACTAATTTAAAAAAAAAATCCTAAATGACAAGTCAAAATCAACTCAATTTAAAACCACCAACTTCAAAAATTCAGGAATCTAAAAATAAACACCTCACAAATATTGAAATCACCCAACTTAACCAAACCAAGCCAAATCCACCACATGGCAAGCCATCAAGCCAAATTGACCTCATCCAAGCCGCACCCATGTCTAACATACTTCCAACAAGTCCACCTCATGATCCACCAAGACAAGAAAATACCAAGCAAAAGGACCTCCTCATGACAAGTCAACTCAAGACAAAACCAAGGCAAGGTAAGTCAATATCAAAGCCACCATGCAAGTCAAATCCAAAGTCCAAGCTACCCAGATAGCCAAATTGTAAACCCATGACCATATCCACAATTTTTTATTGCAAACTAACATCATCCATCCATACCCAAGTCTTCCAAAGTGAACTAAAGCCACCTAAAATCCAATGGGATGAACCTAAAATAAAGGCAAAACCATCATGACCAAGCAACCTAATTCCAAAAAAAATAAAGAAAAACTAAAATCTAGATAATCCAAACTTATATGCCCTTTCCTAATGAAAAGAGAAAGTCATTCCATGCCTCCTAATGCTCTCCATTGTGTCTCCTCATCACCATTAAAAGCGAAACCAAAAAACTTCAAAGAAAGGAGTGTTGGAATCAATTTTTGATGTCACAAATTTGGAAAATTCATTCAATCCCTTTAGGATCATATTATACTCAGATTTAGTGTCACATAGCCCAATGAAACCAATTTTGACTCCACATTATGTGTTCGAGCAAGAGGGCGTAGACTAGCTTAAGGGCACTTACGTCTTGGTTATGGTGTGTGCCTAGCGCACCTGCGCTAGGGTAGTTCCGCCTCCATGCCAAAAAGCAAAGAGTACAAGTAACTCACATTTGGAGATCACATTTGAAATCAACAAGCCAGTCTCTCTCTTTTGCACTTTTTTGTTGATGAAATTAAAATATAGAGAATGAAATTCTTATGTTTTTTCTTTTAAGAACAATAGGCAGGAAAATTGGAACGAAGTGGAGAAGAACTGGAGCGAAGTGGAGGTGAAAAGGAGTTAAAGGCAAAATTGGAGAACTGGCACTTAGGCACCAGCTTTTGCGAGCCAAGGTGCTTCTCCAAGTGCCTTGGCACCATACTTTTGATGCCTATGCACCAGAAAGCAGCCAACCAAATAGAGATCTTGGCGCCTAGGCACTAGAACTGTTTAAGGCAGTTCCTAAATTTTTATCCACACAATCTAAGGAGTTATTTCGCACATTTTGGAGGTTCCATGAAGAATTATTGGTGACTTCGGAAGGCTTGAACACTTCAGAACATTGGGAAAAAGTTCTTTTGAAGCCTAGGGATGGGATTTTTGTTGTAGTTGGTTGGTTTCTTATTCTTTGTCTTAGGAGTTTTTTAGGAACTTGTGTGTGATTGTAAGGGAAGAACTCAACATTGCAGGAGGTATTTGAACCTCCTTTGTCAAGCAATTTTCATCAATTTTGTAGGGGAAAGCTAAGTTATGTGTTCAATTTCATCTTTTATTTTCTGTTAACACAATTTAAGTGGATTTACTTTATTTAAAAGGATGACTTATATTGTTTCCTTCATGTATTGTGAGTAGTTCCTTTTTGCCTTTCTCTTGTGATGAATAAGTGGGCGGTATAGGATTGTAAGATGCTTTCATAATTAGTTTTACATCTTTAATGTGATGAATATTCTTTCATTCTAGCCAAATGATAACTTAAAACATGTTGTGATCCATAATAACTCGGGAGAGCTATGAAGATACGATTAGCATATTTACATTGAACTTCTAGGTAAAGAAAAAGTAGTCCATATGACAATGCAAATAGATAAGGAAATAATCCTTTATGAGTTCAAACTAGGGTTTAAGGAATTAAAACTAGTTTAACCAACCTTCTTTATGTACTCGTGAGAGGGTAAAGAAGAGAATTGCTTCAATTTGTCACCTGCAACAATTACAATTCTAAGTATTATATTCCTACACACCACTTATCTCATTGCAAGGGAGGGTAACTCTTTATCCTGATAATCAGTAATCCAATTAAGTTAAGTAGGACTTTTGTAGGATTTAACATTTACAATTGATCGCAACTCTGTAGAATTAGTTTGTAGATCTTTAACCTAATCTAAGTTTCAAGCTATAAAGTAGTTTTAGTAGACTACAACTTTTCCTATGACATTAACACCTCACTCCCTGTGGGATCGATATTCCAGACACAAAATTTTGATATTATTGATATGACACATATACATTCAAGGAACCACAAAATGCAAGTGCACATGAATTGGAAGGGTATCACCCGGACAAGAGATTTTACTGTATAATACATGATTGTAATTATTTTCTTAAAAAAACTTTTAGTCAAGGTGGTTAGGACCATTTACTGTAGCAAAAGTTATTCTTTTGGTGCAATTGACGTTAAAGAACCTAAGAGTGGTAGAGTATTTGAAGTAAATGGGCAGACCCTTAAACCCTACTTAGGTGGTGAGAGTCCTTTAATAAATAAAATTTTAATGCTAGGTCATCCTGAGTAAATATTTGGATTCTTTTGGTTGAGGATGTTAAACTAAGTGCTTCTTAGGAGGAAACCCAACTTTGTATTTGTGTTTATGATTGTTTTTTTTTGTGGATTGTTTGTATTTTTGTGTTAATGTTTATGTTTGTGAGTGCTTTGTTTTGATTAGGATTATGAGATTTGAGGGATGCAAATCCTTAGTGTTCTTGTTTTGACTAGAATTTAATTCGTCTTTTGTGGTACTAGGAGTAACCTTGTCCTCTACACCCTAATTCTCAATTGAACATAAGGATCTACAGGTGACATGTTGAGTTTGGGCATAGATGATACACCTAAAAAATGAATACTTTTTCATATATATTTTATGCTCAATTTTAATAATTTTTAATGATATTACACTTTAAATAAAGGTATTTTGCATATTTTTGGTTTCAGGAACAAGAAATGGAGTTTTGGAGAAAAAGAAGCAAAAACGGTGCAATTTGTGGCAAAAGCAAACAAGAAAGAAAATTATGTCCTACACATTTCGATATATCTTTCTATGCTTAATATCATTTACACTTCTCACACATTTTTGAATGAAATTACACTTTAAATAAAGATTATTTTCATGCTTATTTTGTAGGTCTATCTGTTATGAACGAAACGTGGCGTCGAAGGCTCCCAGACCGACGCCGACAGCTCCCGGGACGGTTATGAATAGACTTTTGGCAGATTTTGATGTTCTAGAAGACTCCCAAGTGATTCAAACACCCCATGAAGTGATTCAATGCATCTAGACACTTGTAAAAGGCTCTTGAATGAAGAGACATGTCTTTTGGATGAATAGATTTGTCTCTTGGATAAAAGGAGGGATTTGGTGTCTCTTTAAAAAAGAGGGCTTGACGCCTCTCATGTGTGTTAGTGTGTGGGTGTGTGTGTGTGTGTGTGTGTGTGTTTGTGTGTGTGTGTGTGTGTGTGTGTGTGTGTGTGTGTGTGTGATGTGTGAGTGTGTTTTAGAGTAAATTCTTGTGTGTGTGGAGAGAATTTTCTTGAAGAATTGTAGAGGAGAAGGAAGGTGAGAGGTTTCTTCTTCATTACACTTCTAAGAGAGAATTTAATGTTGATTGTAAAGAGAAAATATGCTATAAGGGAACTTTGAGGGACTTTCTTGAGGAGGATTCTAAGATAAGTTTTGTCACAATACAAATTCAAACCATTTATCTCTAGCATTAACCAAAAATTCACTGTAGTGGGAATGATACTTTCTTAAATTTGAACTTTTCATCACAAAACTTTGTTTAGTCTTGGTAAATTTAACTTTAAAGTTTAAAAATTAATTTAGTAAACTCAGTTTTGTTAGCATACATTAAAACCATTGTAGTCAACTTTCCAAACTAATTGCTTATAATAGTAGACTAAAATTATCCTAAAGAATTTCTTTCATCGCTTCTTCGTGGGATCGATATTGGTGTTTTTAAAGAAAACTTATATTACTAGAAGTGATACATACACTTGCGTAGAACCACTAGTGCGTAAACTATTTTATATACTTTATAAATATTTTTATTTTCCATATTAACTACTTAATATAAATTGGGTCAAGTTTTTAGCCATATTTTTTAAAAGCTAAATTACTGCATAATTTTGGGACGGGTCAAGTTCTTGGCACAGTTACCATGGATTTAAATTGACGTAAAACACGCAAAAAAAATAACACACATGAGGGGCGCATCAAGATTTTGGCGTCGTTGTCGGGGAAGCTTTGGTAAGAACTTTAGGAGAATTTTACTTAAATTTGTAAGTCTTAGATTTGGAATTTATAGTATTATTATAGAGTGCATTTAATTATTACATGTTTATTTTAAATAAAATCCAAAATACCAAAATTTTTTTTGATATCTATCCTATTAGTTAAGTTTTCAGATTTGTATGCGTAGTTCACGAGCTGCATACCTTGAATTTTACAAGTCAAATTTGGAGAGGACTTTTGAGAAAGATTTGAAAAGACTCCATGAATTTAATGCAGAAATGGCAATCAACGATATAATGAATATTCAGATTTGGATTATAATGCTTGTAGCTTTTAAAGAGTAAACCCCAAGAGAGTGGCAATTTTTCAAGAAGATATGCTTACAATTTTAATTTCTCATGTTGTAGATATTGAGAGGAAGTTGGATCAATACATAAAAAGATATGGCCATGAGATACATAATTCTTATTCCAATTATTACAATCTTGGTTAGGAAATTCATTTTAATTTTAACAGGAATAATAATTTTGGAGGAGAATACCAATTTAGGAAGATAATCAATTTAATGAGACGTGTAGTTGGAATAATTATGGTTATTATAATGATGAACTTTCTTTGCCTCATAATTTTAACTTCAACCTTCAGAATGAGGAGAAGAATTTATTAGAAGATGTTGTTATTCAAATGGAGAGTGAGTTAGAGTGTCAAGGGACCACAATAAGGAATATGGAAAACCAATTAAGGCAGATTATTAACTTAAATAATAATCCTCCTCAATGTAACTTCAACACATAGGACAAGGAGAAGGAAGTAATGTTTGAAGAGGTTGTGATTCAAATGACGAGATAGATGGAAAATTAAGAGGTTGTAATAAAGAATATAGAAAACCAACTAGGGCAGATTATTAATGCAATTAACAGTTACCCCCCGGAGATTTTATCTAGTGACTCTGAGATAAATCCTAAGAAGATAAATGATGAGCAACTTGAAATTATTAAACTAATATTTAGAAGAGAATTCGAGAATATGTTTCAAAAGAACTTTGAGTTGAGAGATGTGGATAAGAATATTGAAAGACCAATGGAAGAAATTCCTGAGGAATTAGAAAGATATATAGAAAGACCACCTCCAACATTAACTCAGTACCAAGCGGAAGAATTAGAAGATAACTTGAAAAACAAGAGTAACCTAGAAGAATTTGGTCTAGAATCTAAATTATCTAGAGAAAATCCGATCCAAAATTTAGGAGATCATGAAATATCATATAAAGGTCCATTTTTTATCAATTTCAAGGATGATACCAATATGAAAATTAAGAAAATTACTAGAAAAATATTGGATCTAGAAAAAAAAATATGAGGAACAAGGATATGAATCAATCTGAAAAGGAATAGCTGAAAGAAAAATTTTAATTTTAGGACTTTGTAGAAATCCTTGGATCTAGAAAAGATTGGGTGATTGATCAAGGATTACTTAAATGGAATTTTAATCTAGGTGGAATCATTTTTCGGGCTAACGATGTTAGACAAAGCACTTTATGGGAGGCAACCCATAGTTATCAGTATGATTTGATTTAGTGTACTTAAGAGTCATAATTGTTAGTGTTGTATTGTGTTTGTTTTAGTGTGGATTGATTAGTTTGATTGATGATTGTTAGATGTTTGGATTGTTAGTTGTTTGATTTACTTTTTGTGTGTCATGAGGGAAGTGCTTTATTAAATTCTTATTATGCTTAAACTTGTATGTTCTCTTGTAGTTGGATTGACGAGTCCACTGCAACTCGGGTCTCACCCAAACTTGAGTTTTACAAGAGACATCATGAATTTTAACAGTGACAGTTACATCTCAACTTTATTACTTCCTTTCTNAACATTTTTGGTAGATAGAATTTCTAAACTATTTTTCTTACTATTTATATTTTCTGTACTAAATGATATACATGTTAAAAATCAAGTTTGGGGGTAAGAAGAAAAAAAAAATTAATTGAGCATACTTCCTTTTAGTTTAGTATTATTGCATGCATGTTTTAGGCTATATTTACTTTCTCCTGCAGCCATTATATCCTGATTATGAATGTATATGAATTTGATAGGATGTTGTAATAGTTAGTAGGTTTAACTTTTACTTTTTCTTCCTACTACATTTTACGAAATTGATTGCAAAATATTTAAAAGTTTAAGTTTGAGGGGAAGAAAATTTTTTTTGATAGAATGTAACTAAATTTTATTTATCCTCAATTAGCTATATTTTAAAATTTTAATTTAACAAGCTCTTTGGTATTAGAGGCTAACTTTAGATTACTATATTTATGTTTCTAAATATATAGTAGACTTACGTAAAGGTTTTCAATATTGAAAGTTGATTCTAGAGTTAAGATATTTGGTATGAAAAAATAAGACTACGATTTTTTCTATTTAAAGTAAAGGAAATTATATTTTTGAAGTATTAAGAATCTTAGAGTTTCAGTAAGAAGAAAAGAATAAGGCTTTATGAAAATCTTTAAAGCTAATACGAATTTATAAAGAGAAGGAATGTGAAAAGTTTTTAACTTTAAGAAGAGAATAGTAAAATTCAAAATTATTAAGGCTATCCAGATATAGTAATCCTCACATGAAAAGGAAAAAAAACAAGGATTAAAAATGATCCTAAAAAAAAAAAGAAAAGAAAAGTGTGTGAGGAGAAGCTTGAGAAGATGTCTAATCAAAAATTGGCTTCATGATCCCGGTGAAATATAGTTGTGTAAAAATATATAGTTGACTCCGCTATGCAACGATGATAAAAACTTGATGCAATATTTTATGAATTAGAAATTTAAGCAATTAATGTCAGGATTCTACGCAAGTATAAGTATGATCCCATGGGGAAGGTTATCAAGTAATAAAGGACTTTCTATTTAAGCCCTAAATATCGATCTTACGGGGAAGGTTTAAATTTGAAATGATAAATTTACTAGGAAATTCACATAAAATCAAAACAAAATTACTAGAACTAATTTCAAATGTTGAGATATTATCAGAACTAAATTATTTAACTAATAACAAAACTGAAATACAAAATTTAAACAATAACTACTAAACTACTAAACTATGTTTATGTGATGAAGATTTCTTTTGTGAAAAAACATCTTTCCTACTACAATGATATTTTGGTAAAACGAGATGAGATAAATGGTTTTAATATGTATTGTGTCAAATAAGAGTTGTTTTAATTCTCTACCCTGATACAACGTTATAGAAAATCATTGGATAATCCCAGGTTTAGTTCCCTAAATCGGTGGCTAGACTAGGAGGATACTAGCTCCCACTCCAGAGCTCCCACTTCCCTTCACCTGAAGGCTAACTCTCCATTAGTTTTTAAACTCTAGGACTGAATTGGGGATTTTAGTCTGTCACCCTAATGATTTTAGAATTCTACACCCAACAAAGTATATTTCCCAATTTATTTGCACTTAATTCCATGAACGAAATTCTTCTTCATGGAATCAAATGTCATCATCACTCTGTTGTAGAACTCATACTCCATTTCCCAGATCATATGTCTCACAACATATTTTAACAATTCAATTAGCCAGATCAAAAAGTAAATTAAGTTCAGAGTTGAAAAATCGTAATAATTTATTTTATATTTTAATATTGGCACATCCATATTATCTCTTCATTTCATCATATCTCATAGTAGGGAGAAAGATAAAGTAAACTACTCAGACTTCATGAGAAATATACAACAAAACTCAAATTTCATTTATAAAAGAGAGTTCATACGGCACTAATAAACAAATAATACTTATCTGAAACTCTTTCTTAAAGCAAATCCTTGTAGCCTCTTCTAGGAAATGTAGGAAGAAGAAATCTCTCACTTTTCTCCTTCTCCAATACTCTTAGAGAAGTGTTCACACTTAATCTCCCCAAAAAACTCTAAATTATAAGAACAATGGACTCTAAATGGTGGTGGAATGAAAAATGGAAGAATGTGTGATGCATGGAAGGTTGAATTAGGTCAATGAGATGTCAGGAAGAGTCACTTTTCTGATCAATTTTGGCCCCAAATAAGGCCTAGAGTCGGTTCTCCAATAGGTGCCTCCAAAAACTCTTCAAAAAGCATCCAAATTTTTCGAATCTTCTAGAAATAGAGGTTGAACCGACATTGGCACCATCAGTGCCCATCCTGACGTCGTCGATACTAGTGTTCCGTAATTTAAATAGTTGCTCTCTGTCAAACGACACCGTCGACGATGAACAAATTTTCAACTTCTTTATTTTTTTCTCCAAATTTCATCTTTTTGCTTCAAGTCCTAAAATTCAACAAGCTGCAAGAAAACATAAAAAATATTTTCCATTAAAGTTCAATATCACGAAAAATTAGTATAAAATATAGGTCTAAAAATGCATATAGTTTTGGTGTATCACTTCACCTAAATCAACTTGAGGAAGAAGGCTTTATTATATTTTCTAAACTTGTATTTGAGTATTAGTATCCTTACTAAAAAATTTCTCATGTAGTTCTTTTTTATATGGATATTCTAAGTGACTTTAATATGACAAATTGTTATTCTTCTTGAAATGAATAGAAAATCAGAAATCTTAGATAAATTGTTAAAAATTTTTCTTAAGTTGTGTTATTATATTTATTAGACCAAATTATAGAAATTTAGAAGTTAAACTCTCTGTCATCAGTCATAACTTTTACGTAGTAAATGTGCTACTTGAGGGCAAGTAACAGTTAAGTTTGGGAGATTTTGATACGCCTAAAAAATGACTACTTTTTCATATAACTTTTATGCTCAATTTTAAAGATTTTTCATGATATTACACTGTAAAGGAAGATATTTTGTATTTTTTTGGTTTCAGTGACAAGAAATGGAGTTTTGGAGAAAAAGAAGTAAAAATGGTGCAAATTGGAGCAAAAACGAGCATGAAAAAAAAATTTTGTCTTGGCACATTTCGATCTCTTTGTATGCTTAATCTCATTTACACTTCTCACACATTTTTGAATGAAATTATATTTGGAAGAAATGTTTTTTTATGCTTATTTTGTAAGTTTATCTGTTAGGAACAAAACGCCACTGAAATGGGGCAAAACAGAGCTAAAACAGAGCCAAACAGAGCGAAACAGTTGAGCTGCTGTAGACTGGCGCCGATGGAGCTCGATTCCAGAGAAGCAACAAAAAGCTGACGGAACCCAGGCCGATGCCAACAACGCTCGAAACGGTTATGGACCAATTTTTAGCAGATTTTGATGTTCTAGAAGGCTCCCAAGTGATTCAAACACCTCATGAAGTGATTGAATGCATCTAGATGCTTGTAGAAGGCTCTTGAATGAAAAGACATGTCTTCTGGATGAAAAGATTTATCTCTTGGGAAAAAGGAGGGATATGGTGTATCTTTAAAAAAGAGGGCTTGGCGCCTCTCATGTGTGTGCGTGTGTAGGTGTTTGTGTGTGTGTGTGTGTGTGTGTGTGTGTGTGTGTTGTAGAGTAAATTCTTGTGTATGTGGAGAAAATTTTCTTGAAGAATTGTAAGAAGAGAAAGAAGGTGAGATCTTTCTTCTTCATTACACTTCTAAGAGAGAATTTAGAGTTGATTGTAAAGAGAGAAAGTGGTACAAGGGAACTTCAAGGGATTTTCTTGAGGAGGAATCTAAGATAAGTTGTATTCTTTCATTTCTTTATTTTGTAAACTTATTTTTATATATAAAATCTGTGTTTTGTCGTATCTTTCTCATGAGTTATGAGTAGACTTCTTTATATTTCTCCATATTCTGAGATATGATGAAATGAAGAGATAATTTAGATGTGTCATCTTAAAATACAAAATAAATTGTGATAATTTTTCCACTCTGTTCTCAATTTACTTTTTGATCTGACCAATTGAACGGTTAAAATCTGTTGTGAAACTTATGATTCAAGAAATCGAGTATGAGTTCTACAATAGAGTGAGAATCATATTTAATTCGATGAAAGAGTGTTTCATTCATGGAATTAGTTGTAAATAAATAGAAAAATATACATTGTTGGGCGTAGAATTGGAGATTTTATGGCGATAGATTATAATCCGCAATTTGGTCTTAGTGTTTAAGAACTAAAGCGAGTGTTAGCCTTTAGGGGAAGGGAAGTGGAAGTTCTAAAGTGAGAGCTAATATTCTCTCAGCCTAACCATGGATTTAGGGACTAAAAATAAGATTAGCCAATGATTCTCTATAACCTTAAATCAGGGTTGAGAATTAAAATTATTCTTATTTGGCACAATACAAATTCAAATCATTTATCTCTATCATTAGCCAAAAATTCATTGTATTTGGAATGATACTTTCTTAAATTTGAACTCTTTGTCACAATTTTTTTTTTAGTATTAGTAAATATAACTTTAAAGTTTAGATATTAATTTAGTAAACTTAGTTTTGTTATCATACATTAAAGTCACTATAATCAACTTTCCAAACTAATTGCTTATAGTAGTAGACTAGAATTAGCCTAAGGATTTCTTACCTCGCTTCTTCGTGGGATTGATACTAGGGTTTTAAAAGAAAATCATATATTACTAGAAGCGATACATACACTTGCATAGAACCACTAGTGTGTGAAGAATTTTATATATTTTATAAATATTTTGATTTTCCACATTAACTACTTAATATAAATTGGGTCAAGTTTTTTGTCATATTTTTTAAAAGCTAAATTACTGTGGAACTTCAGAATGGGTCAAGTTCTTTTCACTATTACCGCGGATTTAAATTGACATAAAACACACAGAAAAACAACACACGCTAGAGGCTCATCAATAGAACAGGTTCATCTCAATTCTTTACTTCCTCTTTCTGACCATGCTCTTCTATCATGTTGGTTCAATAGACTAGCTATTAGAGGAGCATGTGGATGATCTTTTCGTTTGTACAAGTCGAGGTGTATACTTTAATGGGTAGGGTAGCATCTGAGATTGGCAACACAAAATCCAATTTCGTTACGTCAAGTACTATCTGGTCCAAGATATATTCTTTACAAAAATGTCTAAAAGCATCGAACAATCAATAGAAAGAGATTCCATTGGAGATAAGGAAATGGAGAAGGGAGATGTGATGAAAAAAACAATGAGTGATTCTTATTTATCTTTAGTATAAGGTTATGTAAGTGTGTTTGTTATGTGTGATTAAGGACTTGGGAAAGACCAAATATTAAATTCAATTGATCAGGCCACAACTGGACCTAACGATTAGGCGCTGTTCACTTGGGCACTAAGGCGCCAGCATGTGCAAATGCAACACCTAGGTGTTGCCTCCACCTGCTCGACAAATAGCCCTAAATTAGGTTGGCTTGGGTTATTTTCATGGAAAAACCTCCCCAGCTCTTCTTTAGCGACTGAAAGGCGAAACCAATGACACCCTTTGATCTTCTACTTTTCTTTGATCCTTGAAGTTTTGGTGAGTGAAAATCAATCCCAAGAGGTAAATTTCACTCCCTAAACTTACTCTTTTTGAATTTCATTTGAGACTTTTGAGATTTTGGTGGAGAGAGTAGAAATTGGAGATTTTTAGGGAAAATAATAATTTAGCTCTTAATTATCATATTGTTGCATACACATCACTTTATATCCTTTATTCTTGTGATTCTCATTCTTGTCACTCTTTTATGGCACTAAAAACTAAGGAGAGCAAATCAAAATATTTGTTCAACAAAAAGAAAATTGTAGCTCCAAAGCTGAGGAGCAGTGACATGACTTCTTGGTGTCGAAGAAGTTGATTGGAAAGTGAGGATTTATTTGCCCTAGAGGTCCTATGGAGAGAGTGATTGTAAGTAGGCAATGGGAGGAGTTTTGTTATAATAACTCCACTTTTGTGATCAGTAGTGAGAGGATTTTATGCTAATCTTCCTGAAGCTACTAATGGATTAGCTTTTGTGAGAGAAACTTGTGGATATCTCATCTTCTTGCATCAATGAGTTGTTTTTTTTTAAGATCTCCCTGATAGCTTCTACGTAAATTTCACCCTTACTGATGAATATTTTCTTAAAGTTATAAATTCCTTAACTAGTGGTATAGGAGTGTAAAAGGTTAATGATGGAATTAAGCTTAACTTTTCTACTACCAAATTGAATGGAATATCAAAAGCTTGTCACTTTTTCACTTCGGCTAAAATGCTTTTTTCCACTAATCTGAGTGAAGTAACTAGAGATTGATCTTTCTTAAATGATTGCATCCAGAATGATAAATCCAGTGATGTAGGTTTCCTTATTCATTACTCTACCGTAAATACCAAATATGGGGAACTACTCTTAGTTTTGGGCACCTGTCTACTATCTTTTATTTTTGTCAGCATGCTGGAGTTTTGACTAATAGTGGGGAGGAGATGATTCATCAATTGAAGCTAATCTCCAAATAGAAAATTGAACTATACAAGAGGAATGTAGTGTTTGCAAAAAAGGTCCAACCCCATGGTTCAACCTCATTCTTCTATTCCTTACAGATCAAGTCCTACTGCTATGATGGGTGCTTTTGAACAGAAGTTAGAGAGGGTAGAGGATGATACCTTCATTTTTCTTAGTGAGGTGTATCGATTAGTTGAACATTGTTCACACTTGGATTGACATAGAAGACAATTTGATTATCGAGCTAGTTTTGAAGTAGTGGAACTGGAGATGTACAGGAGGAACCAGAGGATCGAATGGGAAAACTCAGTGGAGTTCCCAATATATACTCCCTATTAGCCCTACAAGCACATTCATCCTATGAGGAGAAAGAAAAAGATGAACAAGATGAGGATGAGGATGATGAGGAGGAGGAGGAGGATGAGGATGAGGGGTAGTTTTATTCTTCTTTTGATGTGGATGTACTAGTTTTATTTTCTTGCTACTATTGCTTATGTACTTTTCAAAGAACAAGTCTGTTTTATTATTGTGGAACTTATTTATTGACCTGTTGTAATATTTAGACTTTCCAGTGTAGTTTCATTTGTATTCATTTTTAAAATGAATTTACTTGCTACTTCATATATGTTTTTTTTTTATTTATACCTATTAATCTTGATGATACACTCATGTGGTAGGAAGTATTTCTGTAATGTTTTATCCCCATTTATATTCATATTTTTTAATTTATATATATGTGAAAAGTCAAGTTGGNCAGCGGTTATTTCAAAAGGTGTATTGAATGTGGATGATTTTTGGAGGGATGCTTAAGCAACTCTTAGAAAAACTCTTCTACAACTTTAAAAGAAGATTTTGGCCAAAAATGGAGACTCTTTTGGGTGGCTCCTAGGTAGTGTTAAGTGTTGAGAGAGTGTAGAGAGTTTAATTTAGAGTTAGATTGTGAGGAATTCTTCGAGAGAGTGTAAGAGTTGAGGGAAAGTGAAAGATTTCTTCCTCCTTGTCAATTCGAAAAAGAATTTTGTGTGCTGTAAAGAAATGAAGAGATTCAGAGAAACTTTGAGGAGTTTTCTTGAGGAGGAATTAGAGATAAGTGTTATTTACTTGTTGTAGTTTGTATAACTTTACTTTTATATATAAATTCCGAGTTTTGTCATACCTTCCCCATGAGTTCCGAGTAGTTCTCTCTGTCTTTCTCCTTGTCTTGAGATTTGTGAAATGATGATTTGAATTGGTTGAGCCTTGAAAATGTTAAAGAAGTTGTGATGATTTTTTCACTTCGATCTTAATTTACTTTCAATCTGACCAATTGATTTGTTAAAATATGTTGAGTCACAACTAAAATGAAGATTACATCCAAGATTCAGGGAGGTCAAAGCCCTTGAAAGTTGGGTGCAATAACTAAAGTAAATATTACATCCAAGATTTAGGGAGGTCAAAGCCCTTACAAGTTGGGTGCAAATAAATATGGAAAGAAAATTATCAGGTGTAGAATTGGAGATTTTATAGTGACAAACTAAAATCCACAATTCGGTCCTATTGTTTGGGTGCTAAAGTGTAGATGTTATCCCGCAGGCGAGGGGAACGTAGGAGCTCCGAAGTGAGAGCCGATATCCTCCTAGCCTAGGCGCAGATTCAGTAACCAAGAATATGATTAGTCAAAGTTCTTTATGCCTGGACCAAAGGGTAAAGAATTTGTATGCTTTTATTTGGCATAATCCAATTTGAACTGATTCACTTTATCCATTCACTTTAATTTCTTGACAAGGAGAAGGATGCTTTCTTATATATTGAATTTCACATTAGAAACTTTATTAGTAGAATTAGTTATTTAAGAGTTATTAAAATTACAAATTTATTTTCATTGCTTATTAGTGACAGATAAACAATTTGATTTATATTGTTGTGATGAAGTATTGATTTTCTAAAATCTTAGTTCGTGGCCTCTAATATTACTCCCTGTGGGATCGATATCTTGGACTCCATTAGAGCCCTATATTACTTGAGCAATACGTATGCTTGCGTTGATAAGTGTGACTTTATCATTATTGAATATTTTATATATACATTTTTATTGAATCTATAACCGTTGTCAAGTTTTTTGTATCGTTGCTGAGGAATTAAATCTTCTAGCAGCAGTATTAAATACTTATATTTTTAAGCATATATAAAGTCGTCGTCACACCCTCACCGTCCTGAGTTTCATATTCAGTAGACTTGATCTCATTATTAACTAGAGATCCTGCAGGTTCTAGGGAGTCAATAATTGGATCATCATAAGTAATATTGAAGTCCGTATCTGAATGAGAGCGATGTCGTCAGATGAAGCTGTGAAGTGTCATGGTGGCCACCACAATATGCACCTGTTTGGATAACCCATTTCTTCTTTCACACTCCAAATATTCTTTCAATAACCTCCCACCCCTACCCCCCCCCCTCGTAAAGAGGAGTGTCCTTTGTTAAACATTTCTTTTCTGCCACAAATCGTGCCACTTGCTCGCTCAAAATCAGGAATATGGTATCTGGTGTCTGGATAAGGCTTCAAGTAGCCCCTTAGCATCGGATACCCAACATCTACCAAATAATACCTTCGTGTTATGAAATAAAATATTAAGTAAAAATAATTAATGCAAGTAACAAGATGTTTAATTAAGATGAATAAACTTGGAGGTGGATGAGGGAAACATTGTGTTCTATTCCTAGTTGCATAGGAAAAAATACGATTGTCATGTGCACTTCCTTCCCAACCCGTCATTACAAATGTGAAGCACATGTTGAAGTCACACACTATTATCACATTTTGGGTAGTTCTTCTACTCCGGCCAATGTACGCAATCCTTTCATGACTTGGTAGTCGGGCATCCACATGTGTGCCATCGATTGCTCCAATGCAGTTCTGTAACTCATAGTTAGCAATTCCACAGGTATTGAACTAAAAGTAACAAACTAATCAAACTTACTTTGAAATACGACATGTAAAAGGGATCATTTGTTATTTGTTCAGGAATAGTTGCGAACGATGGATTGGATGGCTTAATGTTTTGCACTATTAAGCTCACAAGTGCTAAATAAACATCGACAACTAACATCATTTTCACAACATTCCAATTTACCAAAAAAAACTGGTAAACAAGAGATTTATATGGTTTGTCCAATGGCCTACATCTACAGAAGGCAATTTACGAAAGTTTAATTAAGCAAATCTGTAAGATTACATAGCTACGATTAAGCTCCCAAATATGTAAGCTTACTACAACATGCTTTCAAATAAACAAGCATCATACTTATAGCTAAAATTCGGCCAGCCTTTCAAATAACATTACCAAGCTTTCCTCACTATATATTGCAAAGCACAATGAGAATATAAGAGCAGAAATATCATGGAAGCCATTAACATGTATTTTTTTGTAGCTAACAATTCCATCAAAAGAAACATTCCTGCATTCTAATATTTCCCAATCATTCATAACATTCAAAAGTGAGAGCAAACTATAAATTTTAACTAATAAAAGAAACACCAAAACAACCCAATTCATATGCCTCATAATATGAGTAATTTCCACATGATACATTTCCCAATACTAACGGGAAATCATAAGCAGAGCAGAAATATTCATGATTCTACCAATCTGATAAATATTACAAAACCCACCATCCATCAAAAATCAATTTTGTTGTCATCAAATATCTGAAAGCATATAATGCTCATGAATCTTATGGCTTTCACCAACTGACACTAAGAAAATGAAAGAAGAATCGATCAAATAATTCATCAAAAATCTAAGCATTACAGTACTAGCTAAAAAATCCATTGTAGTATTGGCAAAACATCCAACAAAAAGCAATTTCTTTACTGAAGATAGGGAAAAAAATTTTTGAATCATAGCACTCAAAAAATGCGAGGACGACACTCGGTACCTCTCAATCCAGGAACAAAGCTCTTGTAATACTTTCAAGAAAATGCGAGGAGGAGGCGAAGAATCGGTACCTCTTGATCCACAACCTAACAAACGAGAAATGGGGGAAGGGAAGGGTGCACGATATCGAGAGCCGAGCACAGAAGCGCTTGATCGCAGAGCTATGGCAACGACAAAGGAGACGGGATCGGGAGACGGGATTGAGGGGTTGAGGGTAATAAGCTAACCCTATACACGGAACGCGAGGCTCGGAGAGCGGCGAACAATCGAGGGTTTTCTTAAGAAAAATTTACGGGCGTTATCCCACCGCCGGACCCAGCGCGTGAAACAAACGAGCCAACGACGTTCCGAAAAGGCCGGACGCAGCAAAAAGCTGCGCCAAACGGACCCTACGCCCATGATTTTTCCCTTTTCCATGATTTTTCTCCTTTTTTATGATTTTTCACCTAAGAACTTCCGGAGTCGTCACGAGTTGATTACTTCTATCCAATTGTGTTGGATTTCCGCACAACACTAAAACGATAATTCATTACTCTACTGTCATGAACCTTCCGGCACGCATCAAAAGTTATAATCCACTTGGTCTAATTTTTTATCAATAAGCAAGAGTTATGATGTCACGGCAAACCCAAGACTTTTAACCCTGAATCTAAAGTTATATAATAAAAAAAAGAGAGAAACTGAAGCTCATGGGCAGTTGAGGCTCTAGATCGCTTCTTCCTTGAACTGATTCATGTTGCCAATAAAATAATGAACAGAAACAAAGTGGGAGACGATCAGGTCAATCTATTTTAAGCTGCTGGCCGTCGGTTGTGGCAGGAGAGGGACTGAAACCAGCCACATACAGGCCCTTCCTCATTACTATATATGCTAAAGCTGGGAGCCTCATTGACCTGCTGGATGCCTGCCCGTATATTTTTTTCTTTGCCTTTATTATTTAATCCTCTGTGCTCCTAATTAAATAACATGCCGGGAATTATTCCTCAATTATTGGCAACAGTTGATGATTATGATTTTGTTTATCACAGCCAGCCGACTCAGCCGTTGTTGTCTGACAAGGATTGCGTCTTATTTTAATACCGTGTAGTTATGATTAGTGGGCTATTTGAAGAAAGGCGGCTGCTAATTTGTTTTTATGTTGTATGCAGTGTGTTATGTACGGGATTTGTTAAATAATTTGAGGAAACTGCTCACCCTCTACTTCCAAGTTTTTATTTATTGATTTATTTTTGCAGTTTAGGCAATTTTAAGTTTGCCAAAAAGAAATTTTTCTTAGAGCTTATTTGGGCTGTAAATTAACTAGTTGAGTTGGATTAAAATGAATTTAAATGGTCAACCCTACTTCTCACTTATGTGACCAAGGGTCCTTGGATGCCTTTGGTAGCCACCCAATAGAGTAGGGTATGAGACTAGAAGTTAAGGGTGGAATCAGGTTACGTCCAGAGTGGGAATCTGCCTAGTATGGAATTTTAGATTTCTCTATATAAATAAAAAAATTTAGGAAGTTTTCTTTCTTATGTAGTTTAGACAATTTGGTAATTTTGTACCCCTTTGATATATTTGTTTGTCTAATACTTAAAAATATTGAAATATTTTATGATTTTGCCCACCCTAAAAAATAATGTTGAGCGGCCTTCAGAGGAATCTTCAAGTGCCTTCAAATTAATGCAAGGTGATCTATATTGCATTTATCATTGCAAAGAAGTTGAAGACCAAAACATTGTGATGTCAATGTGATCTCCACATGGCTCTAAATCAGGACCCATTTGCAACATTAGGATTTCCTCCAGGAAAAAAAATTTTGAGGACAATGTTTAAACCTAAGCATAATTTTCTATTAAGATATATAATTTTTATTCAATTTCTTATTATACCTTTTGGTTCAATATCTAAACATGCATTTCTTTTATTTTTACATGAATTAGTGATGTTCTACCTTTCTTCCCTTTCTTTAGTAAACTACGATGTTAATAAAGTTGGATATGGTTAAGTAATTTCTCTTTTGCAGAAAACAATTTTGGTATTCATCCATATGATACCAATAAAAATAGTCATCCTATTACGTACATCAGTTTTAAAATTTGTTTGGATCAAGACTCTAATATAAGGTATGTCTTCTTCTTAACTGTCTTTGGGGTAGTATTAAAAATTGTAAAATTTTTACTATTTCTTATATGTCATGATTTCAAATACGATATCTCATAAATGGACGACTTCTTTAGGGTTTCATTAATGTCCACCTTTAAGTTATCTTTTTAGTTGAAATTATTACAAGAAGTGTTTTACATTCTAGTATCCCTAACTTACATTTTTATAATCAATTCATAATAATTTCTTGTAATTTGTAATAAAATATGTATGGCGACTTTGTACACTTCATGGCGAGTTATTCATCGATCAATGACGAAAAAACTTCTTTTGTATTTTTAAAAGAAAATGTGTTATAAATGCTTATTCAAATAAACATTAAAAAGTTTTTATGAATATATGTTGAATATTTTATGACTTTATTGAAATGTGAGAAACAAGTTAGGGTGATTGATACAAAATTTACTTAAATATAAGAATTACTGTGATAACTTTCATAATGATAGATAGAGCCTAGGTTAGATATTCCATTAAAAGTGCAACAATATCTTGCTAATAAGAATCATTAAAAAATCTTGTTAAGGATACGTTTTGTAGGTGATTGGCTAGTTGAATTTTGTGCAAACTAGTTGACAACTAAGCAAAAGTTAATAAAATCGCCTAAAACATGTAATTTTTTACAATAATTTTACATAAATAAAAGTACTACATGTAGAATTTAATTCATTCTAAAATTTAGAGAATCACATTTATGGATTTCAAGTATGCAACTTGTAAATAATTTTGCAAATCAACTAATCCTCTTAGAGCAATGCTCTTCTTTCCTTTGTGCTCTAACAACCTCAATATGGACATTAAATTGGTTTTGAATGGTGGCAATTATACTCTTGAGGTTCTATATTGTTACACATTTTCATATGTCAATTGAATTTCCTAGTAGAGGAGTGGTTGCAAAGTTTCTTACATAATGAGATTGATTTAGGATTGAAGAATCTTTAGGCTGACAACTTCTAGTTTAGGGTTTAAACTTTTAGTGAAGAGAAAATAGAAAGTTTGAGGTATTGAGATATGATTTATTAGTGATAAGAACATTTCTAGTATAGTTCTAAAGCATTTATTCTATTTTTTTAGTTTTCTAATGAAAGTTTAAACTACATTAAGTTTAGTACAATCAACCCTTGGTTGAGTGCTTAGCAACTCCACCTAAGATTTAACCATTACACTAAAAAAACCCCTTGGTTGATAGCTTCATTAGATATTTTTGTATTTTCGGTTAAAGTGGTAAGATTTTCATAATAGAATTTTAGATGGGATACTGAGCAAAAATTATGTAATAAGAGAATGTAAGGTGTTAGTAAAAAAATAGTATTCTTACTACTTATTGAAGAAGTAAAAAAGAGAGTCTATTTGAAGATAAGTAAGTATTCTTACTACTTACTACTCAACCAAAATGGCGCATTACGAGATAAGTAAGAAATCTCTAAGGTTTGTAGACATAACCGAGTCCAGATCATGAATCTGTTATTCTGGTATATCATACTTCGAGTCTATTTATTGAATGTTGCTAACCCAATGCAACCTAATTTTTTAAAGCAATCCATTAATTATGTCATTATTCGAGCCCCTTTTGATTCTAGCCAAATTATCTTCTCAAAATTCATCCTTTTAGTTACCTCTTTTTAAGTCACCCTTGCTTAAAGAAGCAAAGGAAGAAAGGAATGGTTGTAAATGGATAAAAACTAAGAAAAAAATTAAAGATTAGCTACAAGTATATTCTAACGAATAATCCTCATGACATAAACTATAGAAGAGTGGTCCTAAGTGAATCAAACCATACTCAGCTCGAGAAAATATATCGGAAGGATCCTATAAGAAGTTCTTCACATTATAATTAGGAAAAAAATCAAATTTATTTTATTTTAGTTTACCAAAAATCATTAAATCGACAAAAATTAAAATCTAAGAAAAATTAAAATCTATATAAGATCATCAAACAAACCCAAATAATTTGGAATTCAAAATAAAACTCACTAAACTTCAAAGATGAAATTAAATTTGAAATGAATTCACCAAAGTAAAATTAAAGATAAGAAAAATTTAGTTTACCAAAATTATGAAGACTAAATTCACCGAAATAAGATTACAAAATCCATAATACAAAATACAAACCATCAAGTTGGAAGTCCAAATTCACTAAAGACCCAATTGACCAAATTCAAAATTGAAACTAAAATCAAACTCCACAAAAATATTCAAATTAAAAATATGGTAAAATTACAAAATTAAAATAAAATTCAACAAAATTGAAACTGCAAACTAAAGTCACCAAGTGAAACCAATTTCAAAGAAAATAAAATTTAAATATAACTATCAAGTCAACTTAAAGTCAAATTCAAATTTAAGTTAAAATATAATCGAGAAATCAATTCTAGAAGGCTCCCAAGTGATTTAAACACCACATAAAGTGTTTCAATGCATCTAGACACTTGTAGAAGGCTCTTGAATGAAAAGGCATGACTTTTGGATGAATAGATTTGTCTCTTAGGAAAAAGGAGGGATTTGATGTCTCTTTAAAAAGAGGGCTTGGCGCCTCTCATGTGTGTGTGTGAGTGTGGGTGTTTGTGTGTATGTGTGTGTGTGTGTGAGTGTGTTGTAGAGTAAATTCTTGTGTGTGTGGAGACAATTTTCTTGAATAATTGTAAGAGGAGAAGGAAGGTGAGAGGTTTCTTCATTACACTTCTAATAGAGAATTTAGTGTTGATTGTAAAGACAGAAAGTGCTACAAGAGAACTTTGAGGGATTTGCTTGAGGAGGAGTCTAAGATAAGTTCTGTTTTTTCATTACTTTATTTTGTAAATTATTTTTATATATAAAATATGTGTTTTGTCGTATCTTCCTCATGAGTTATGAGTAGACTTATTTATCTTTCTCCCTACTTGAGATATGATGAAATGAAGAGATAATTTGAATGCGCCATTTTAAAATATAAAATAAATTGTGATGATTTTTCCACTACATTTTTAATTTACTTTTTGATGTGGCCAATTGAAATGTTAAAATTTGTTGTGAAACATATGATCCTGAAAATGGAGTATGAGTTCTACAACAGAGTGAGAATCACATTTAATTCCATGAATGAGTGTTTTGCTCAAGGAATTAGGTGCAAATAAATAGGGAAATATACATTGTTCGGCATAAAATTGGAGATTTTAGGGTGACAGACTAAAATCCCAAATTTGGTCTTAGTGTTTAAGAACTAAAGCGAGTGTTAGCCTTCAGGGGAAGTGAGAGTCAGTATCCTCTTAGCCTAACCATGCATTTAGGGACTAAACCTAAGATTAGCCAATGATTCTCTATAACACTGAATCGGAGTAGAGAATTAAAATTATTCCTATTTAGCACAATACAAATTCAAACAATTTATCTCTATGATTAACTAACAATTCATTGTATTGTGAATGATACTTTCTTAAATTTGAACTCTTCGTCACTAAACCTTGTTTAGTTTTAGTAAATTTAACTTTAAAGTTTAGAAATTAATTTAGTAAACTTAGTTTTGTTAGCATACATTAAAACTACTGTAATCAACTTTCCAAACTAATTGCTCATAGTAATAGATTAGAATTGGCCTAAAGGATTTCTTACCTCGCTTCTTCGTGGGATTGATACTGGGGTTTTTGAAGAAAATCCTATATTACTAGAAGCGATACGTACACTTGCGTAGAACCACTAGTATGTAAAAAATTTTATATATTTTATAAATATTTTGATTTTCCACATTAACTACTTAATATAAATTGGATCAAGTTTTTTGTCATATTTTTTAAAAGCTAAATTACTGCGTAATTTTGAAACGGGTCAAGTTCTTGTCACTGTTACCGTGGATTTAAATTGACATAAAACACGCATAAAAACAACACACACTAGGGGTGCATCAATAGAACAGATCCATCTCAATTCTTTACTTCCTCTTTCTGACCATGCTCTTCTATCATGTTGGTTCAATAGACTAGCTATTAAAGGAGCATTTGGATGATCTTTTCATTTATACAAGTCAAGGCGTATACTTTAATAGGTAGGGTAGTACCTGAGATTGGCAACACAAAAGCCAATTCCATTAGTTTAAGTACTATTTGGTCCAAGATATATTATTTACAAAATGTCTAAAAGCACCTGACAATCAATAGAAAGATATTCTATTGGAGATAAGGAAATAGATAAGGGAGAAGTGATGAGAAAGACGATGAGTGATTCTTATTTATCTTTAGTATAAGGCTGTGTAAGTGTGTTTGTTATGTGTGATTAAGGACTTGGGAAGGACTAAATATTGGATTCAAGTGATCAGGCCACAACTAGACTTGAAGACTAGGCGCTGCTCACTTGGGCACTGAGGTGCCACCATGTGCAAATGCAACACCTAGGTGTTGCCTCCTCCTGCTCGACAAATAGCCCTAAATCAGGTCAGCTTGGGTTATTTTCGTGAAAAAACCTCCCCAGCTCTTCTTCAGCGAATGAGAGGCGATACCAATGACACCCTTTGATATTCTAATTTTCTTTGATCCTTGAAGTTTTGGTGAGTGAAAATCAATCTCAAGAGGTAAATTTCACTCCCTAAGCTTATTCCTTTTGAATTTCATTTGGGATTTTGAGATTTTCGGTGGAGAGAGTCAAAATTGGAGATTTTTAGGGAAAATCATGATTTAGCTCTTAGTTATCATATTGTTGCATGCACATCACTTTATATCCTTTATTCTTATGATTCTTATTCTTTTTACTCTTCTATGGCACTAAAAATCAAGGAGAGCAAATCAAAATATTTGTTCAACAAGAAGAAATTTGTAAGTTCCAAAGCTGAGGAGCAGTGACTTGACTTCTTGGTGTCAAAGAAGTTGATTGCAAAGTGAGGATTTATTTTCTCTAGGGGTCCTATGGAGAGAGTGATTGTAAGTATGCAATGGGAGGATTTTTGTTATAATACCTCTACTGTTGTGATCAGTAGTGAGAGAATTTTATGCTAATCTTCCTGAAAATACTAATGGATCAGCTTTTGTGAGAGAGAAACTTGTGGATATCTCGTCTTCTTGCATCAATGAGTTGTTTTCTTAAAAGATCTCTCTGATGGCTTCTACGTAAATCTCACGCTTACTGATGAATATTTGTTTAAAGTTATCAATTCCTTAACTAGTGGTATAGGAGTGTAGAAAGTTAATGATGGAATTAAGCTTAACTTTTCTACTACCAAATTGAATGGAATATCAAAAGCTTGTCACTTTTTCATTTCTGCTAAAATGCTTTTTTCCACTAATCTGAGTGAAGTGGCTAGAGATTGAGCTTTCTTAAATGATTGCATCCAGAATGATAAATCCAGTGCTGTAGGTTTCCTTATTCATTACTCTACCGTAAATACCAAATATGAGGAATTACTCTTAGTTTTTGGCACCTGTCTACTATCTTTTATTTTTGTCAGCATGTTAGAGTTTTGAATAATAGTGGGGAGGAGATGCTTCATCCATTGATGCTTATCTCCAAATAAAAAATTGAACTATACAAGAGGAATGCAGTGTTTGCAAAAAAGGTCCAACCCCATGGTTCAACCTCATTCTTCTATTCCTTACTTACCAAGTCCTACTGTTGTGATGGGTTCTTTTGAACAAAAGTTAGAGAGGGTAGAGGATGATACCTCCATTTTGCATGGTGAGGTGTATCGATTAGTTGAACATTGTTCACACTTGGATTGACATAAAAGATAATTTGATTATTGAGTCAATTTTGAAGTAGTGGAACTGGAGATGTATAGGAGGAACCAGAGAATTGGATGGGAAAACTCAGTGGAGTTCCTAGTATATCCTCCCTATCAGCCCTACAAGCACACTCAACTGAAGAGGAGAAAGAAAAAGATGAAGAAGATGAGGATGAGGATGATGAGGAGGAGGAGGATGATGAGGATGAGGGGTAGTTTTATTCTTCTTTTGATGTGGATGTACTAGTTTTATTTTCTTGCTACTATTGCTTATGTACTTTTTAAAGAACAAGTCTGATTATTGTTGTGGAACTTATTTATTGACCTGTTGTACTATTTAGACTTTCTAGTGTAATTTCATTTGTATTCATGTTTTGCTACTTCATATATGTTATTTCTGGTTTATACCTATTAATCTTGATGAAACACTCATGTGGTAGGAAGTACTTTTGTAATGTTTTCTCCCCATTTATATTCATATTTTTTAATTGATATATATGTGAAAAGTCAANCTTAATAACTTGTATTTGAGTGTCATGATTTATTATGTTTGAGATGTTAGGATTAAAATGGAAACTTCCTCAAAATTGAGAAGGGAAAGACATAGTTTACTTAATTTAAACTCTATGTAAATGAGACTAGACTAGTGTTAAGTTCCTTTGTAATTCCATATTTAGAAAATTTAATTAACTATTATTTTTGAAAAGAGTGATATTCTTATTGAATTGGGTATATTTAAATATATACCTGACAAGAATTGAGCCTCCGTGAATTATATTTTTTACTAATACTTTCTAAATTTTTGAAAAGAAATTATTAAGTAAAGGAGTGTGGAGTGTATTACTTTAGAAAGATTATAGTGAAATTCAGAACTATTAAAGCGTATATCCAGATATTGTAATCATCATAAAGTTATGCTAAGTATTGAAATCTACATCTTAAAGCAAGAAAAGAGAATAAAAAGAATGTGTAAAGTGAGAAAAAACTTAAGGAGAAACCTTATCAAAAATTGGTTTCACTAGATTCTTTTTAAATTTAAAACTTCACTACACTTCTAAGCTTATTAATATCTAGGATATATAAGTATTTTTTTCTAAAAAAAAGGAGTGCTTAAATTCTATTTTTCTAACATCTAGGATACTATGTTTAACAAACGTTCATTTCGTTTTGAAGTGAATAGGAAATGAGGTTCTATTAGTTGGATGCAAGTTTCTTATACCCAAGAGCTAGACTTGTTTACTAGAGTTATCCTACTTTTACATTATGAATTTTTGGATGCATAATTGTTGATAGTTTCTATGAACCCACTCTCTCAAATCAACAAACTTGATATTTAAATTGTTATGTTACTTGAGAACAAGTAACCTTTAAGTTTGGGTGATTTTGATATGTATAAAAGATTGCATAAATTTCTTTATCTTTTTGCAAATTTTTTTGGATGAAATTGAACTTTAAAGAAAGGTATTTTTATATTTTTTTGCAGGTATAACAGGTATTATAAGTGAAGAAAAATGGAGGAGACTTGGAGCAATGTGGTGGAAACTTGGAGTAACAGTGCTAACACGAGGATGGTGCCTAGGTGCCACCTTAGAAACTCGAGAGACTGGCTCCTATGCACCAGCCATTGGGTACTAAGGCACCTCCCTACTGGTGTATAGGTGTCAGACTCTTATGAGCCTGCGCCCATACACAACTTTACAGACAAAGAGCCTAGTGTCTTGACACCAGACCCGCGGCGCATAAGAGACAACAACTGCTTAAGGCAGTTTTGAGCAGTTCAGGCAAACGACTTGAGGAGTTACTCAGATGGCTGGAGAGCTTTATTATGCTATGTTAAAGTATAAATGTGATTTTTTTGGAGGGGAGAAGAAAGAGGCTTGCTAGATGTTTGTTGTAGGATTGAGTAACAGAGTTTATGTGAAGCAATTGGAGAGGGCTTGAGTTGTATTGTAAGGAGAGTATTCAGGAGAGCAGCAAGGAATTCAGAGGTCTTTAGTGGAGTATTTTTAGAGCTTTGTAAAGGACAGAAAGATAAGTGTTGTGATTTCTATTGATTGTATTTCTTTGTGTACAAATATCTAGTGGATTCTCTTGACTTCAATGAAGCTTTGTGATATCTTCTTCATGTTTTCTGAGCAATTCTCCTTACATTTATTTGTGATGTTTGAGTTGGATGTGTAGGAGTGCAAAGTGTTTCTAAATTTGGTTTTTAAATATTTAATATGATGAGTAACCTTCTGAATTTCATTTAATTTTCATTCTGACTAAGTGAATCATTAAAATGTGTTGTGATCCATAATGACTCGGGAGAGCTATGGTGAAATCAATTCGGTTAGTCACATTGAACTATAGGGCATGGTGCAAGTGTTTTGTACTGTGATGCAAAGATTACGGAAATAGTCTTTGATGGGTTCAAATTGGGATTTAAGGAATTAAAGCCAATTTAACCAAACTTCTTTATGCACCCAAGAGAGAGTAAAGAAGAGAGTTGCTTTTATTTGTTACTAGCTATATTAACAATTGAAAATTTACATTTCCTATGCTTCATTCAGTTCACTACAAGGCAGGGTAACTTGATAACTTGATAATCATCAATCCAATTAGAATAAGTAAATTTTTTGCATAATTTAACCTTTAAAATTAATTCTAATACTGTAGGAGTAGTTTGTAGAGCTTTACCGTAATCTAAATTCTTGGCTAAGAACTAAACCTAGTAGGTTATAACTTTTCTTAAATCTAATTCCCTTGTTCCTTGTGGGATTGACATTCTAGACTTAAAAAATTGATATTACGGATATGACACGTATACTTGCGTGAGTCCCCAAAGTGCTAGTGCATTTAGAAGTGGGTATCGGTACACCCCCCTACATCACTGTTTGAGGCCGTCTCCGCCTTCCAGCTGCCGCCGCCCCTGAATTCCAACCATCACCGTCTCAGACTGCCACCACCGCCCTCATGCCAACAACGACAACTCAAGTCATTGCTGCCTCCGGCTACTACCGTCAAAGGCCACCGCCGCCTTCTGACTGCCATCGTCTCATGCCCCCGCCACCGTCTCAGGCCGCCGTCATCATCATCATCTCAAGCTACCCCCACCACCCTCTGGTTGTCGTCGCCCTCCAAGGGCCGTCACCTTTTGATTGTCGTCTTCGTAGGCCATCACCGCCTTCCGGTCGTCGCTATCTTCTGTCCATCGTCGCCTCTGGCAGTCCCCACCTTTGGGCCATCACACCGTATCACACCGTCCATTGCTGCCTCTGGCCTCTATCATCTCTGGCTGCTGCTGCCTTCTACCCATTGTCTTATCAGATTGCCGTCGTCTTTANTTGTGTACCTTTCCCGTTTGTAGGACAATGGGTTGTACATGTAATCGTCAACTGATAGTAGGATATTTCAACTGCGCTAAGTCCAATGGTTTTTTTTTTCTATTTGGGTTTTCCACATAAAAACTTTTAATGTCATGCTTCTATCTGAGTGTCTGTTAGATTTCCGGTCTATGCATCAAGTGGTATCATGTTGTTTACTTCAATTTTTTTAAATTTTTATGCTAGTTTACATTCTTAAAAACTAGCATTAAAATCATATTCAATATTTTCATTAAGGAAACCTTTTAGGCCCCAATTCACCCTCCTATGGCCATGCCATAATCATGTTACCATTAGAAGAACGGAATCTTTCTCTTGAACTCATATCAAGAAGCCGCATCACCTCCAATTCGGAGATCTGCATAAACCAATCATCCAGTTGTTACCTAACTGCCTGATATGCATGATGATGGTGAGGGAGGCTTTTGGTCATTCCATATTCGTTTTTAAGCAGGAAAAACATTGTTTGATGCTTAAGCATTGCTTGATGCTTAACACTGATGAGCTTCAAAGCCTCAAAATTTAAATACTCATTTCAGAAGAGTACTTTAAATTATCAAATAAATTTGAAGAAATGCTTAAGCAGCAGAAATTGCTTAGTCCTAAACAAGCCTAAACTTATGCTCATATTCACGATAGCTCTCAATGAATATAATTAAAAACCCATATTCATTTTAATACTGAAAGATTTATATGAAGATTTTCAAAATAAAAAAAAAATACAAGTGGAAGTCATATCAAATAGAAAACCGACATTTTTATTGCTATTTTAATAAAACGTCATTTTTATAAAAATATTTCTGAAGTTGGCACGTATAAGAAGAGTGCTGATAATGTTGTTGGCGCTGATAAGGATTGTCCACGGTCATAAAAAATGCAATATGAAAATTACTAGCTATATATATAATTAAAAACTATGCTGATGCAGGCCACAAGTTTTTACTGAATCTTGACTAACAAGAAGTAATATAATGCAAGTGAGGGTTATTAAAATGACTTCTGATGGATGTGATGTGTTGGGGAAGTGGCGACGTCCTAAGGGCAGCGCTTCGGCAACAACGATGGTGGTGATTCTGTAGTAGTGATGACTATACGGCAATGTTCTACAGTGACAATGATTTTTCAACTGAGGAGGTGACCAAACATCAATGATTCGGTGGTGGCGATAGTGGTGGTCAAGTGATAATAATGCGGTTGTAGCCAGATGACGAATGGTTGTTCGATGGTGGTGATAGTCAGATACAATGATGATGGTGGTGGTCGGGAAATTGTTGTCTGACAACAACGGTGATGATGGTGGTGGTCGGGCAACAATGGTTTATAGTATGCTAGTTGGGCATTTGAGGAAATCTAGCGGTGATGAAAATCTAGCGACGACGACGTTGGTTCGATAGTGGTGATAACGGTGGTGGTCGTTCAACAGTGATCTCACAATGGCAACAGTCATATTGTAGTGTCCTGACAGAAGTGGTTCGACTGTGGCAACAGTGAGACTGTGTGGCCTGGCAGCAGTGGTTCGGCACTGGCGGTGACGCTGGCTGCAACTGGATGATAGTGGTATGGCGGCAACCGTCATTGAGCCAGTGGTGGCGGTGGTCTGGTGGTGATGGAGCTCAGGAACCTTCAAAAGTTTCAAGCTCTACACAGATCATTGGAGAAAATAATAAGTTTAGTATTCATGTTAAAGTTGATTTTTAGGTCAACTTTAGAGTTTAACTGAAGATGATTTTATTTGGTTCTATTTTTCTTTAGTTGATTTCAATTTTTATTTGGTTAGTTTTTAGTTTAGGTTAAATTAGGGATAACTCAAGCTTGAGCNCGTCTGTAGGACAATGGGTTGTACCTATAATCGTCAACTGATAGTAGGACATTTCAACTGCGCTAAGTCCAATGGTTTTTTCTCTAGTTGGTTTTTCCACGTAAAAAAATTTAATGTCATACCTCTATCTGAGTGTCTATTGGATTTCGGTCTATGCATCAAGTGGTATCATGATGTTTACTACAATTTTTTTAAATTTTTATGCTAGTTTACATTTTTAGAAACTAGCATTAAAATCATATTCAAAATTTTCATTAAGATAACCTTTTAGGCCCCAATTCACCCTCCTATTGCGATGCCATAATCATGTTACCATTAGAAGAACGGAATCTTTCTCTTGAACTCATATCAAGAAGACGCATCACCTCCAATTCGGAGATCTGCATAAATCAATCATCCAGTTGTTACCTAACTGCCTGATATGCATGATGTTGGTGAGGGAGGCTTTTGGTCATTCCATATTAGTTTTCAAGAAGGAATAACATTGTTTGATGCTTAAGCATTGCTTGATGCTTAACACTGATGAGCTTCAAAGCCTCAAAATTTAAATACTCATCTCAGAAGAGTACTTTAAATTATCAAATAAATTCGAAGAAATGCTTAAGCAGCAGAAATTGCTTAGTCCTAAACAAGCCTAAACTTATGCTCATATTCACGATAGCTCTCAATGAATATAATTAAAAACCCATATTCATTTTAATACTGAAAGATTACAAGTGGATGTCATATCAAATAGATGAGCTTAATTGCAACTTAACCCCAAACAAAATCAATAACATTTTTTTCTGCGAGAATTAAAAAACCGACATTTTTATTGCTATTTTAATAAAACGTCATTTTTATAAAAATATTTCTGAAGTTGGCACCTATAAGATGAGTGCTGATAATGTTGTTGGCGCTGATAAGGATTGTCCACGGTCATAAAAAATACAATATGAAAATTACTAGCTATATATATAATTAAAAACCAAGCTGATGCAGGCTACTACAAGTTTTTACTGAAGCTTGACTAACAAGAAGTAATATAATGCAAGTGAGGGTGATTAAAATGACTTCTGATGGACGTGATGTGTTGGGGAAGTGGCGACGTCCTAAGGGCAGTGCTTCGGCAACAGCGATGGTGGTGATCCTGTAGTAGTGATGACTATATGGCAATGTTCTACAGCGACAATGATTTTTCAACTGAGGAGGTGGCCAAACATCAATGATTCGGTGGTGGCGATAGTGGTGGTCAAGTGATCATAACGCGGTTGTAGCCAGATGACGAATGGTTGTTCGATGGTGGTGACAGTTAGATACAATGATGATGGTGGTGGTCGGGAAATTTTTGTATGACAACAACGGCGATTGTGGTGGTGGTCGGGCAGCAGTGGTTTATAGTATGCTAGTTGGGCATTTGAGGACCACTAGCGGTGATGAAAATCTAGCGACGACGATGGTGGTTCGATAGTGGTGATAACGGTGGTGGTCATCCAACAGCGATCTCACAGTGGCAATAGTCAGACTGTAGTGGCCTGACAGCAGTGGTTCGACTGTGGCAACAGTCAGACTATAGTGGCCTTTCAGCAGTGGGTCGGCAGTGGCGGTGACGCTGGTTGCAACTGGATGACAGTGGTATGGCGGCGACCGTCGTTGAGCCAATGGTGGCAGTGGTCTGGTGGTGATGGAACTCAGGAACCCTCAAGAGTTTCAAGCTCTACACAGATCACTGGAGAAAATAATAATTTTAGTATTCATGTTAAAGTTGATTTTTAGGTCAAATTTAGAATTTAATTGAAGATGGTTTTATTTGGTTCTATTTTGCTTTGGTTGGTTTCAATTTTTGTTTGGTTAGTTTTTAGTTTAGGTTAAATTAGGAGCTTGAGCTCAATTAAGATACAAGTTAAAGCTTATCTGAGTTCAATTCATTCATCGTCTGATACTGAGTTTATTTTTTTGTCCCGATATAATTGTATATATAAGTAGTGAGGACCCCTCAACTGAGGGTTTAGAGTCTCCTTCTACTCGTAGTATAGGACCCAAACCATGTACACATGCTATCCCCAGAGTCTCCACATATAATGCTCCTCATCAGCTTATCAAGCATGACATTTATATGATCCACGATAGGTAGGAATTGAGTAGAGCCATGTTAGGTCATTCTTCTTTCACTTTTTTGGCATAGTACAATCCATGACCATCCTGGATGATGACAGGTGTTGGACCCTTCATGTCTTACAATGATGGAAATAATGCCAATTATCACACTGATTCCACCATTTGCACAAAAACGAGATGTCGTTGATAATTGTCACCACTATAGCTACATATGAGACGGTACATGTTCAGTACTATCGTGCACTCACCCGTAATGGAGATGGAGCACATGTTTGAGGATTTGGAGCACGTTGTGGCAGTTCACTGGGTGCCCTTTCCAAAGCACGTCAGCAAGTCCAGTCATTAATTCTGTCGGGACATCCTAGTAAATGCTAGTGGTTTATGTTTATATTAAGTTTGTTTTCTTTTTATTTTGAAAAATAGCTTTAACATTAAAATTTAATTTTCACATCACATATTCAAATTACATATAACATTTAGTTGAAATATATTACAAATTTACACACGTACGCACACACGCAGATAGAGGGAGAGAGGGACTGCTTATAGAAGATAGTATTGGTTTCATACAATATGGTACAGCAAAGGAAGAACTCTATAAAAAATGCATTATAAATGTTACCATGAAAAATGGAAGGGAGGAACTAGAAAACGTGGCACTTATGTTTTCTTATGGCAATTCACATTCAATCCTGGCTTAATTTCTTTAATCAATCTCATCATAAGATGCCATTGATGTTAAATTTGCCTTGCTATTTGCACAGTTACATGATTGATTCCTCTTCAAATTTTGGTGCTCACTTTGGCTTTTTTTTTTAATGAAAAATTGATAGTTCTTGAAAGAAAATATTAGATAAATAAAAAATTGCACACACACGGGCGCGAATATATCTTTCTCAAATTCAGATTTTTACGTATATGGGAGGGAAAATTGGTTTTGCCCCACCTGAAATATCAGTTTTGTCTCCCCTTAAACATCATTTTTCACTTTGTTGCCCCAGCCCTCTCACGTTAGGTCTTGATTCTGTCCCTAATTATGCACACACCGAGAAGGAGAGAGCTGAGTTTCTGTGTGGGTGTGAATTTCAATGATAGATGGTTATGTTGGCATCCTCCCATGCTAAGAAAGTCATGTCATAACATTGGGCTGTCATAAATAACACAATTGAATTTTATAAAGAAAACTTATGTTATCAAACTTTAAATATAATAAAAAGATGTGAAGTAAATTGTAGGATCATATATAATGTAGTAGCTCTTAGCTCTTAATGCTAGTCAGGGATTCCCAATATTGCTAGACCACTCTAACAAATGCCAATTGTTCAATCCCCTCCATCATACGAGAAAGAATTATTCCAATTGCTTCTAGTAAACTCTTCGCCCTACTCTAACTTACCTATTTTCGAAATTGTCACTCTATGAGGGTCTATAAAAGCTTTAGCCACCCATTGATTGCCGGTCATCTAATGACCTCTTGCCATGGATGAGAAATTTGGTCCAACACAAGGGCAAAATTCTCTTAAAAATGAAAAATATTACTATAGATCATACTTTAAAAAGAAAAAAAAAATCTTACAATACAAAGAAAAAAGAAAGTCTTATTGAACGTAGGCCTGCCTCGAGTCAAAAATTCTTTTCATTAGTACCATGCAGATTTACTCTTGGCTTTTATCCTCCACCACAATACAGTCTTCTTCTCATTGTAATGGCCTATTCGAGTTAGTTTCTTACTACATTATTTTCATATTTACACCATACACCTTACAACCAGTTTAATTAATGTTTGTAACTAAATGAAAAGCTATTATTTGACTTTATAAGGAAATTTTTATCTTGATACCCATAAAAACTCTTAAAAAAATTACTTTAATCACAACACCCTTATAATCTCCTTTCTAAAACTTATAGCTATTCTCAATAGAACCTTAACTGATTTATATTGTATTAATATAATATTAATAATGAAAATTTATAGCAAATTTTCATGAAAAATGTTCATTTGTAATTTAGTACTTTAAGTAATGAACATTATTCTAATTGATAAACCCATTAATATTTTGCTTGAACATTTTGACATAAAGTTATTTATGTTTTATTATTATTATTATTATTATTATTATTATTATTATTATNATGTGGTGATTCTGTTATAAATTGGAAGTAAACTAGTGAGATGCAATGAGTTAAGGGAAAAATTGACCTCATTTATCATGTGCATTTGTGTTTGTGTAAAAATAATATAAATATTTGGAGAGCACATTAATATATATANATTTATTTGACCTTAATAACTTGTATTTGAGTGTCATGATTTATTATGTTTGAGGTGTTAGGATTAAAATGGAAACTTCAAAATTGAGAAGGGAAAGACATAGTTTACTCAATTTAAACTCTATGTAAAAGAGACTAGACTAGTGTTAAGTTACTTTGTAATTCCAGATTTAGAAAATTGAATTAACTATTATTTCTGAAACTTATTGAATTAAGTATCTTTAGATATATACTTGATAAGAATTCAGCCTCCGTAAATTATGTTTTTTACTAATACTTTCTAAATTTTTGAAAAGAAATTAATAAGTAAAGGAGTGTGGAGTGTATTACTTCAGAAAGATTATAGTGAAATTCAGAACTATTAAAGCGTATATCTAGATATAGTAATCATCATAAAGTTATGCTAAGTATTGAAATCTACATCTTAAATTAATAAAATACATTAAAAAGAATATATAAAGTGAGAAAAAGCTTGAGGAGAAGCCTTAAGTTTCTTATACCCGAGGGCTAGACTTGTTTACTAGAGTTATCCTACTTTTACATTATGAATTTTTGGATGCATAATTGTTGGTAGTTTCTATGAACCCACTCTCTCAAATTAACAAACTTGATGTTTAAATTGTAATGTTACTTGAGGACAAGTAACCTTTAAGTTAGGGTGATTTTGATATGTAGAAAAGAATGCATAAATTTCTTTATTTTCTTGCACATTTTTTTTGGATGAAATTGAACTTTAAGGAAAGGTATTTTTATATTTTTCTTGCAGGTATAACAGATATTATAAGTGAAGAAAAATAGAGAAGACATGGAGCAATGTGGTGGAAACTTGGAGCAACAGTGCTAACACGAGGGTGGCGCCTAGGTTCCACCTTAGAAACTTGAGAGACTGGTGCCTAGGCACCAGCCATTGGGCACCAAGGAACCTCCCTACTAGTGTATAGGTGCCAGACTCTTATGAGCCTAGGCGCCCATACACAACTTTGCAGATAAAGAGCCTAGCGTCTCGGCATCAGGCCCGCGGCGCATAAGCACAACAACTTCTTAAGGCAGTTTTGAGCAGTTCAGGCAAACGACTTGGGGAGTTACTCAGATGGCTGGAGAGCTTTATTATGCTATGTTAAAGTCTAAATGTGTTTTTTTGGAGGAGAAAATAAGGAGGCTTGCTAGATGTTTGTTGTAGGATTGAGTAAGAGAGTTTATGTAAGGCAATTGGAGAGGGCTTTAGTTGTATTGTGAGGAGAGTATTCAGGAAAGCAGCAAGGAATTCAGAGGTTTTTAGTGGAACATTTTCAAAACTTTGTAAAGGAGAGAAAGATAAGTGTTGTAGTTCCTATTAATTGCATTTCTTTGTGTACAAATATTTAGTGGATTCTCTTGATTTCAATGAAGCTTTGTGATATGTTCTTCACGTTTTCTGAGTAATTCTCTTTACATATTTATTTGTGATGTTTGAGTTGGATGAGTAGGAATGCAAAGTGTTTCTAAATTTGGTTTTTAAATATTTAATATGATGAGTAAACTTCTAAATTTCATTTACTTTTCAGTCTGACTAAGTGAATCATTAAAATGTGTTGTGATTCATAATGACTCGGGAGAGCTATGGTGAAATCAACTAGGTTAGTCACATTGAACTATAGGGCATGGTGCAAGTATTATGTACTGTGACGCAAAGATTACGGAAATAGTCTTTGATGGGTTCAAGTTGGGATTTAAGGAATTAAAGGCAATTTAACCAAACTTCTTTATGCACCCAAGTGAGGGTAAAGAAGAGAGTTGCTTCTATTTGTTACTAGCTACATTCACAATTGACGGTTTACATTTCCTATGCTTCATTCAGTTCATTACAAGGGAGGTAACTTGATAAGTTGATAATCATCAATCCAATTAAAATAAGTAAGATTTCTGCAGGATTTAATCTTTAAAACTAATTCCAATACCGTAGGAGTAATTTGTAGAGCTTTACCATAATCTAAATTCCTGGCTAAGAACTAAACCTAGTATGTTATAAATTCTCTTAAATCTAATTCTCTCGTTCCTTCTGGGATTGACATTCCGGACTAAAAAATTTGATATTACTGATATGACACGTATGCTTGCGTGAGTCCCCAGAGTGTGAGTGCATTTAGAAGTGGGTATCGCGGTACAACCTCCTACATCACTGTTTGAGGCCGTCGCCGCCTTCCAGCTGCCGCCGCCCCTGAATTTCAACCATCACCGTCTCAGACCGCCACCACCGCCCTCGTGCCAACAACGCCAACTCAGGTCGTCGCCGCCTCCGGCCACTACCGTCAAAGGCCACCGCCGCCTTCTGACTGTCACAGTCTCATGCCGCTGCCACCGTCTCAGGCCTCCGTCGTCGTCATCCACCACCTTCCGGTTGTCGTCGCCCTCCAGAGGTTGTCACCTTTTGATTGTCATCGTCTTAGGTCATCACCGCCTTCAGGTCGTCGCTGCCTTCTAGCCATTGCCGCCTCTGGCAGCCCCCACCTTTGGGCCATCGCACTGCCCATCGCTGCCTCTAGCCTCTATAATCTCTGGCTGTTGTTGCCTTCTACCCGTTGTCTTGTCAAGCTGCCGCCATCTTTAGGCAGTCTCTGACTATCTCGAGCTATGCCCCCCCCCCCCCCCCCCCCNATGAAACCCAGATTAATTAAAAAAACAACTAAACAAGAGTTATTAGCAATTGTATTTGCCTTTGATAAAATTAGAATATATTTAATTGGAACTCATTGCGTAGTGCATACAGATCGTTATGCTATTAAGTATTTTATGAAAAAGAAGGATGGTAAACATAGACTTATAAGATAGATTATTCTTTTGCAAGAATTTGACTTTGAAACAATAGATTGAAAAGGGACTGAAAATAAAATTGTTGATCATTTGTCCAGGCTTGAGTTAGAAAAACCACTCTCTTTTGAAAAAGAAATCAATGAACATTTTCCAGATGAAAAACTGTTCAATATTAATGAGTGGGATGTTTCGTGGCATGTCGACTATCTGAAATTTCTTGTTACTGATATTATTGTTGACCTCACTTTTAGTGAAGGTCTTAAAATAACATCCATAGACGAAACTCAACTTGAGGAATCTTATGATTTAAGATTCTCAGACATATTTCAAAGGTCTAAAAGGATCCTTGTGATCATTAAGATAAAGGGTATACCAACATTGACTTATTTGGACATACCAAGGGTTATTAAAACCCTTAAAATTTGAAATTACCCTTAAAGCACTCCTTTTGGAGTTTAACAATGACCATACCCTAAATGATCAAATCAGTGGTGACAAGCCCTAATCTGGTCAAATGTTTGCTTAATGGTCACCATAATGATCATAAAGTCAACATTGAAATTTAATATATCCAATTGGTAAAATTTAGCCCAATAGTCAATTTTGGTAAAACTAGTCAATTTTGATCAAATTATTCAATTTTGGTTAATTTGGACCGATGAAGCTGTTCAAACCCTAAAAATGGTCAAATTGGATTATTTGATCATTTTAAAACACCAAAATGATCAAACTGGACCATTTGGTCAACTACAGACATCATTGACCAACTATTGATCAAAATGACTAAGGTGAACCTCCATGGTCACAACTTTGACCATTTGATCATTGATAGACCCAAACGACCACTATATGGTCGAGACAACACCATATGGTCAATTTGACCATTTTGGTCAACCTTGGTCAGCCTTGGTCAACCTTGGTCAAATCCAAGCCATACCCCCAAGACCCTCATGACTAAACTAACCATGACATGGTCAAGTGAGTCATCATAGTCAACCCTGGACCTACATTTGTCAATAAAATGGTCAAAACTAATCAACCCTGTTCAACCATAGTCAACTTGATCAAAATGGTCAATCCATGACCTAATGACCAACAGATAGATCCCATGACTAACCTAGCCATGACAAGGTTAGAATAGTCATATTGTTCAACTCTACACCTAAACGGGTCAACTCAGGTCAACCATAGTCCACATGGTCAACTTTGGTCAAAATATTTAATTTTGAACCAAATTGGTGAAATTGGTCAAATGGTCAACACCCAAAATCCTTTGACCAATTTATGTGTCAATAGTATAATTTCCTACATTTTTTATTAATTACACAATTAATTAAAAATGGATTTATGAGAATTTAACCCTAAATTAAAAGACGTCGCACTTGACATCAAAATGACATCACATATGACATAAAAAAACCTATGATTTTAAAAATAAAATCTAATTTATGGGGAGTCACTAATGGGTCACCCATGAGCCATTAAACTCATCTTGACACAATTAATACTTTTACCAAACCATGACTTTCGACCAAGGTTAAACTCCATCATAAAAGAATGAAGGAGGTGTCGTTCTTTCATAAAAGGCTTAAGGATGATATGTTTGAGTCATCATACACCGTCATCATCTTCCAACTGGAAGGAACTCTTATCCAAATTATCCTTCCCTCGTGATTAGTCTCATTTATGCACCCTCATAGAAATGAGGCTTATGTGTCAACATTCCCTCAACCTAAAGCATGAATCACTTGCTCCCATGAAGTGAGTTGGCCGGTCAATCCAAATGACATCTCAAATAGCTCATAGATTATCCAATAGAAGAGAAACATCACTTAAACCACCTCATTTACCATGGTTAAAGACTAACATGGCCAAACCATAAAGAGATGACAATGGGGTTTATGTGTCATGATATTTTTAGCTTCATTAAATGAACTTGTAAGCATATATGGGGAGGCCATTTCAACAAATTTTAACCAATCTATCCACATGATAGACCATCAAATGAGGGGATGCCAAACCTTGAATCAAACCTTCACCATAAGTGACCTCAACATTGGAGGATGAAGTAAGCTTAAGCCCACCTATGGTCTCCATGGCTATAAATAGAGCTAAACCGTAAGCTTACTTGAGGAGGAGAGGAGAAAATAATGCTTAATGGAGGAAACCTTCAACAGTGAAGTTCTTCCCTATCATCTAGGCAATTGATTCCCTATAGAATCAAGCCTTGAATCTCACTGTATCCTCCCAATTTCCCTGCCCAAAAATAGGACCACTTTTGGGTTTGACATAATACCCCCCAAAATTCCAAATTAACTCCTCTAAATCCATCTTTGACCACAAATAAGAAGATTTCAATCTAAATTTTATCTTCCCATTGGCTCCAACCTACTCTTCAGTGAAGCCGTGATCCCATTTCAGTGAAATGATACATCCACCTGATTTCACTAAAATTTTAGCATACCAGGAGGTTCGCAAGGACTTGGCAATGGTTTCATGCAAACAAGATTGAAGCTTCACTTTATCAAGCCAAGGTATGACCATTTCGACCTAAGTCTCATTCCATTTTGGTCCATTGTGAAATGAACTATTTCAAAACGCGTACATCACTTTATGGATGGGTTTACACCCTTGAGATGAAGTTATAGGAACATATTTCACTCGATTTCATTAAGAATCTAGTGAGAACTTGTCCCTAGAATATTAACGATTGATCATAATTTTTTTATGTATGGATTTATGAAGTTGACACCACTACAACTCCAAAACTTTTATCCTTATATGAAAAGTACGTTGTGCAAAATATAAATAATTATAGGCACATAATAATGGGATTCTACGCAAGTATACGCATCATTATCAAGTAATAATGGACTTTTTATTTAAGCCCCAAATATCGATCCCATAGGGAAGATGTAAATTAATAATGATAAATTTTACCAGAAAATTTAGAGAAAATAAAACGAAATTACTGTCACGAATTTTGAATGTTGATATGTTAACCAAAATAAATTACTTAACTATTCGAAAAACTAAAATGCAAATTTTTAATAATAAATACTAATCTACTATGTTTATATAATGAAGATTTCTTATGTGAAAAAACATCTTTCCCACAACAATGAAATTCTTGTGAAATGAGATGAGATAAATGTTTATAATATGTTTTGTGCCAAATAGGAGCAATTTTAATTCTCTACTCTGATACAGTGCATTAAAAATCATTGGTTAATCTTAGGTTTAGTCTCTAAATCCGTAGTTAGGTTAGGAGGATATCGGCTCCCATTCTAGAGCTCCCACTTTCTTTCATCTGAATGCTAACTCTCGCTTTAGTTTTTAAACACTAAAACAAAATTAAGGATTTTAGTCTGTCACCCTAAAGATTCTCCAATTCTACACCCAACAAAGAATATTTCCCTATTTATTTGCATATAATTTCATGAACAAATTTCTCCTTCATGAAATCAAATGTGATCCCCACTTTGTTGTAGAACACGTACTCTATTTCCCAGATCATATGTTTCACAACATATTTTAACAAATTAATTGGCCATATTGAAAAGTAAATTAAGTTCAGAGTTGAAAAATCATACCAATTGATTTTATAATTTAATTATGGCACATTCATTTTATCTTTTCATTTCTACATATCTCAAAGTAGGGAGAAGGATAGAGGAAACTACTTGGACTTCATGAGAAATATATGACAAAAAAGAAATTTTATATATAAAAGAATGTTCATACAACACTAAATAAACAAACAAACTTATCTTGAACTCTTTGTCAAAGAAAATCCTGTGTAGCCTTTCCTTCAAAATGCAGGAAAAAGAACTATCTCACTTTTCTTCTTCTCCAACACTCTTACAGAAATTTTCACACAAAATCTCACAACAAAAACTCTAAACGATTAAAGAAAAATTACTAATTGACTTCAATATGTGGTGGAATGAAGATGGATTATGGAAATGTAGCATGGTTGAATGTTTTAGAGCAAAAAATGAACATAGAGGAGCCTTTTTTCTGATGAAATTTGGCCCCAAATAAAGCCCAAGGTCGATTCTCCAAGTGGTGCCTTCGAAAACTCTTCAAAAATCATCCAAATATATTGAACATTCTAGAAACGGGGTCTGAACTGCCTTTGGTGCCATCGACGCTTGTCTGGCACCGTCGGTACTGAGTAAGAATCTTTCTGCTTTTGATTGTTCTTCACCGTCGATGCTGACCTTGACATTGCCGACGCTGAGGATTTCATCAAAAACATCACTTTGACTCCAAATTTCATCCTTTTTCTTGCTTCATTTTGGCTTTAAGTCCTAAAATTAAATAACCTGCAAGGAAACATCTAAATACTTTCCATTAAATTGCAATATCACCAAAAATATGCATAAAATATGGGTCTAAAAATGCATATATTTTTGGTGTATCAAAATCTCCCAAACTTACTTGTTACTTATGCTTAAGTAACTTCTCTATCATTTAAAAATATGACTTATGGTAAATAATTTAACTTTTAGACTTCCATATTTTAGTTCTCTAAATGTAATCACTTAACTTAATAAAAATTCAAAACAACTCTAGTTAATATTAAAGGTGTAAGGATATTCAGTAATTAAGTCTAAGGTTTCTGATCCTCTATTCTTTTCAAAAAAAAATTTAATTTGTTATATTAAAGTCACTTAGGAAATTCATATGAAAAAGAACTTCATAAAAATTTATTAATAATTAAGTTAATATTGAAATCAAAAGTTTAGAAAAATGTCTCCAAGTCTTTTTCTTTAAGTTTATTCAAGTGAAGCCAATTTTTAATTATGCGTCTCCTTAAGCTTCTCCCCACATCTTTCCTTTTTTTTTCTTTTTCTTTTTTTTTCTTTTTTTTTTATATGTGAGGATTACTATATCTGGATAGCATTTAATAATTTTGAAATTCACTATCCTCTTATTAAAGTTAAAAACTTTTTACATTTCTTTACTTAACAAACTTATATTAACTTAAACATTTTACAAAGTTTAATTCTTTTCATTTTACATAAATCTTTTAATTTTTTAATACTTCAAAAATACAAATTTCCTTACTTAAAATAGAAAAACATAGTCTTATTCTCTTTTACCAAATATCTTATCCCCTAGAATTAACCTTTATTATTGAATTTTTTTACTTAATTTACTATATATTTAGAAACATAAATATAGTTATGTCAAGTTAACCCCTAATACCAAAGGTCATGTTGAATTTAAAGTATTGAAATATAGTTAAGTGATGATAAATAAAATTTAATTTATTTCTTCTCTTTTTCTAAAAATGATTTTTCTTCGCCCCCCAAAATTAAATTTTTAAAAGATTTTTACATGAAGAACTTTAAAAATGAAGGGTGAAAGAAAGCATTAAATACATAAAAAAAATCATACCTGTTGGAGATTCTGATTTTTGAACATAAGTTTTGAAATACTGTAGGTGCTAATATGAAGGCTAAAAGGGTAAAAACATTAAATTGCACATAATACATATAAAATTTGTTGAGAAAGAGTTAATCACAATACATAACAAAGTGCTGAAAAAAACAACATAACTAAACTTAACTCTAAAAATGAAAACAATTTTTCGCATTACAGTTTCACATTACAAAACAAACAAAGTATTCAACAATATCAGAACACCAATAATACAATCACACAGTACAAACACAAACAAACAAACCAAAAGTTCACTAGTCATTATCTTCTACATCATCGACATCTAACTTCTGCTGCTAATATGGAGTATAAGTGGGTGAATAGGGAACTAAACTGTATAGTCACCCCTCGGGTACCTTACTAAAGAATCATCATAAGCAGCATCCTACTCAAATTTTTGGCAAATCAAATCATCAGTGTGAGCATTTCTAGCCTCCATACTTGGCATCCTATGATCCATCCTCAAAATATCTCCTTTTTGAATAATTATCTGGTCCAACAACTCCCTATTACTGGGGTCACTTGAAGTAGGTTCACTAAAAGTAGGGGTTCTAGAAGTAGAAGCAATATCCATGGCCTGTCTTCGAGATCTCCAATCATCATGGGACTCATAAGTCTTGATGTTGGCAGGCCCAATCGGTCTCTGAGCCTCAATCCTCTCCTCATCAGGTCAGAAATCAACTCCTGCACGCTTACAATGTGTGTAAATGAGAGCAGGGTGCACCAATCCACTAGTGGTCCCTCCTAGAACAATAGATCAATTGTTCATATAAATGATAGAGCTTGCATTTATTTCCATCACTTGCAGAATACAATAGATAAGGTTGGCTCTATCCTTGGTTACTTCACTATGATGGTTCATTGGAATCATCCTTCCAGAAATAAAATAATGCCAAGCCTTAGACACTAGATTTAACATAGAAAGGGGAAAGTTAACTTTAACTCCATTTTTATTTTCCAAGAACATTCTCACTAGTTAGAACAGAAATAACTTCATCTAAGGCTTGATCTATAGCAAAAAACGAATGATACTGGTATCTATAAACATCTTCTAATTGATAAAACTCACTAATTTTTCTTGAAGTAAACTCCACCCTTTTTCCTCAAACAAAAACAAAATCATCAGAAGCCTTAGGAAGGTTGGCATAAAATTCCATCACAATCCCAACTAACGCATCGACAATAAAATAGCAGAAGTTTTCCCACTACCGAGCGATAATCAATCGTTCAACTTCTCCTCCCAAATTTTTAAAACCTCGATCTTGAATCACTTTTTTATTTTCTTGAGACTATGAAATCGAGCACTGACTCTAAAGCAAATAAAATTTTGCTCGTCATATTCGTTTTCCTTTTGCTCGATCAATGTGCAAAAAAAATTCTCGAAAATTTGATAAAAATTCAGAATAAATCTCAAAATTGTGAAAATAAAAATGCAAACCACTTTAAACTCAAATCCACTAAGTAAAACTTTTTTCACCAAAGAATTTTCTCAAAATCTCCTAAAAAAATTCAAAATTTCTGATTTAGTCAATGTGAGAAAAATATTTGGTGTAAATAAAAAATTTTTACTTTAAAGTGTAAAATCTGAGGCTCCTTTGCCTCTTAATCGCCTCAAATCAGCCCAAAATCAGGCCCTATGTGCAAAACCGAATGTTGAAGGTGACTTAAGGGGTAAAAATAAAGGTTTACAATGAATATCATGAATTAAATGGTTAATTCGCCACTCTCGGGTCAAAGGAGCCGTCAATGCCAATGCCAGCGCCATCGACGCTGAAGGACTGAAATTCACTAGTTTGATTTTTCAAATTTTTAATTTCCTTTAATTTTTCTCCAAAGTTTTTTTTAAGTGTTTTTAAACAAAAATTTTATCAAAATTCATAAATACACATTTCACAAATAATCATTTTCACAAACAACAACAAACTAACTTTTATATATGAAAATACACTTCTTACAAACACATTTCACAAATCACAAATTCACAGCTATGAAGTAAATTAATTTTAAATCAGTGTTGACATCAAGCCACAACACTAAACGCTAACACAAAACTATACACATAGTCAAAGTTCAAAATAAACCAAATCAAACCTAATCAAATCCACACAATTACACTAAACACGTAAATATTTTTAAACAAGTAGAGAATTTACAATCTTCAATCATTCAGCCTCATCTTCAGTCTTATCACCTCCTCTAATAGCTCTCCCATAGATTGGTAATGAATATATAGGTTGTAGAAGGATTGGTAGGGGAATTGATCTGTCAAATTTCTTAGATCCACACCTTTTCTTTAAACATCCAAACTAATCCTGCTTCAAAAGTTCCAGTGTGATCAAAATTCTCTTTCATTCTCCAATCTAGGTGATCAAAAAGGTACTTGAGATCTCCCACTGCATTCATAATACTATGAAGTTCTCTTTCAATTTTCTTCAATTTTTTTTCTAAAGTAAGCAAACTTCCAACTGTTGGTGGCATTAATGAAGATGAAGCATGTGAAGAATGATTTATAATAGCATTTAGTTCTTCGATTCCATTACCAACATGTTGATCATCAATAAGGATTATGGGATCCCATGGTAGTAAAAATTATTCCCAACTTTCATATGGCACTTGGGATTGACTGCAAATCAGAAAAATTGTAGAAGGATGCCCCAAGTCCATAAATTGGCCTATTCATAATGATTCTCGTCACATATTTAAATATAATTGAACCTATATCAAAAGGTTTTTCCATTTGAATATAGTAGTTTAAAATAACGCTCTCCTTGGTGACTCTACTGATCTTCATAGTAGGGAGTAATTTTGTACAAATAAAGAAATGACATTGCTTTGAAATTGGATTAAGTGATGAAGCAGGAAATCTAATATATCCTTCATCTCATACTTCCCACATATCACTTTCATGCGTCAGAAAATTGTAAATATCTTACATCAAATCTCGCATAGGACTGAAATTTGCATAATGACAGATTGGAACATTTTCTATCATATACAATTCATTAATTCTTGCTGGTGTAAATGGTACAGCCTTACCTCGTACAAAGATAACTCCTTTGGTAAGTCCATGTAAATTTGCATAGAATTCCTTCACTACAAGTAAAACAGCCACAGCGATAGTGTAACAAAGAACTTCCCATTGCCTTTGCAAAATGATCTTATCAACTGGAGCACTTAGATTGATCAAACCATGATTAACAAATCCTCTTTCAGATCAATCTCTTCTTTGCAATAACTTTATTGTATAATCTCTACATGTCGAAACTAATAAACTTTTTTCTATTGAAAACTCCATACCTTAAAGTATTTCTGGTATTGGAAGTCATAGAATCCAATAAAAGAAAGTTTCTAAGCATCCTATGAAGTTTTTAGGACTTTAAAAGCACCTCCAGGCGATTATTATGGATTGAAATCCCACCAAAGGCCACCAAAGTAGCAAAAACCGTCCAACTATTCTCGGCACTGTCGGCGCTCCCGATAAGCATTGCTGGTGCTGAGATCCGCTTTCTTGGACGCCGTCGGTGCCAGTAGCCAAATTTTTATGATTTTCATTTTTCATTCAATTAAATTACAAATTTTCTGTCAATACCAATATTTGACTTAATTTATAATAAATTCAATTGTGTAGGATTATTATCTACTAATTTATAAGACACTTAACAAACTAAATAGTAGTACATAGACATATAAGTATGGGTTGCCTCCCAAAAAGCGCTTGGTTTAACATCATCAGGCCGACATATTATTTTTTTAGTTGGGTTGAATTAACATTAAATTTTCTTTAAATTGAGGTATGTGCCCCTCATAATTATGTTTTAAATTATGCCCATTAACTTTAAATATCTTTCTAGTGTTAGGATCTTTAATCACAACAGTTCTATAATGATAAACTTTAATTACCTTAAATGGCCCAAACCATCTAGATTTTAGTTTTCCTAGAAACAATCTCAATCTTGTATTATTTAATAGAAATTTTTGTCTAACTTCAAATTTCTTCTTAATAATCTTCCGATCATGCCATATTTTCATTTTCTCTTTATAGATTTTCACATTATCATAAGCTTCATTTCTAATCTCCTCATGTTCATTGAGTTGCAATAATCTTTTCTCACCAGCATCTTTTAGATTAAAATTAAATTCTTTAATACACAAAATGCTTTATGCTCCAATTCTACTAGTAAGTGACATGTTTTTCCAAAAATAAGTTTGTAACAATAATCTTTTCTCACCAGCATCCTTTAAATTAAAATTAAATTCCTTAATAGCCCAAAATGTTTTTCTCACCAGCATCTTTTAGATTAAAATTAAATTCCTTAATAGCCCAATATGCTTTATGCATTTTCTCACCAACATCCTTTAAATTAAAATTAAATTCTTTAATAGCCTAAAATGCTTTATGTCAATTTTACAGGTAAGTGGCATGTTTTTCCAAATATCAGTATGTATGAGGACATTCCCATAGGAGTCTTATAAGTAATTCTATATGCCCATAATGTTGTGTCAAGTCTAGTAGACCAATCCAATTTTTAAGGATTAATAGCCTTTTCTAAAATACGTTTAATTTCACGATTTGATACCTCTGCTAGACCACTAGTCTTAGGATAATAAACAGTAGAGAATCTATGCATAATATCATATTTCTTAATTAAGTTTTTGATTCTCTTACTCTTGAAATGAGATCCTCCATCAGTAAAAATTACTCTTGGCATTCCATATCTTATAAAAAAAAATTTAATTAAAAATTTAAAAACACTCCGAGCATCACATCTAGGTACAACAATAGCTTTAATCCATTTGAAAATATAATCAATAACAAGTAATATGCATACATTTTGAAATGAAGGCATAAATGGTCCCATAAAATCTAATCCCCACACATCAAAAATTTTAACTTCCAATGTGTAATTTAGAGGCATTTCATTTTTTCTAGAAATATTTCCTACACTTTGACATCTATCGCATGTTTTAATAAATTCATTAACATCATTAAAAATAGTAGGCCAATAAAATCCAACTTGTAAAATTTTATATGCAGTTCTATTTGTTTTGAAATATCCTCAAAATTCAGAATCATGACATCTTTCAATTATCTATTGAGTTTCTTCATAAGGCGCACATCTTATAATAATTAGATTTTTATATTGTTTATATAAATATGGATCATCCAAAAAATAGACTTTTGAATCATATATAAACTTCTTTAATTGTGGATTTTTTATATCTGGTGGTAGAATATCATTTACAATTAAATTCACTATATCAGCATACCACGGTACATCCATTTCATCAATACTATATAATTTTTCATCAAGGAAATTCTCTAAAATTTCATTTACAAAATTAGTTAATATTTTTTTTATATTTTAGACAAATGATCAGCAATTTGATTATCATTTCCCTTTCTATCAATAACGGTAAAATCAAATTCTTGCAATAAAAGTATCCATCTAATTAATATTGGTTTAGCATCCTTCTTTTGCATTAAATATTTAATAGCAGAATAATCTGTATGCACTATAAATTTAGTTCCAATTAAATAAGGTCCAAATTTATCAAAGGCGTAAAGAATAGCTAATAACTCACTTTCAGTAGTGGTGTAATTAATTTGAGCATGAGTCTTACTGGCATAATATATAACACTAAAAACTATGTCGTGCCTTTGTCCCAATACAACCCCAATAGCATAATCACTAGCATTGCACATTATTTCAAATGGTTTTTCCTAATCAGGTGGTACTATTATAGGTGCAGTGACTAACTTTTTCTTTAATAATTCAAATGCTTTTATGTATTCTTCATTAAAATCAAATTTTATATCTTTTTCTAAAAGTTGGCATAGAGATTAAGTTGTTTTTTAAAAATTTTTTATGTAGCGCCATTAAGAGCCAGCATGTCCTAAAAAACTTCTCACCGCTTTAAAATTAGTAGGTGGTAGAAATTTTTCTATAACTTGGATTTTTGCATGATCTACCTCCATGCCTTTTTCAGAAATTTTATGCCCAAGTACAATACCTCCTGCAACCATAAATTGACATTTTTCCTAATTTAATACTAAATTGAATTTTTCACATACTTCTAGAACTTTTTCTAAATTATTAAGGCATAATTCAAACAAAGTTTCAAATACAAAAAAATCGTTCATAAACACCGCCATTCCATGTTTTATAAAATTGCTAAAAATTGACATCATACATCTTTAAAATGTTATAGGTGCATTGCACAGTCCAAAAGGCATTCTACGAAAAGCAAATGTTCCATATGGGCTTGTAAACGTTTTTTTTCCCTTGATCCTCTAGAGCAATTGGAATTTTGTGATAAACAATATATCCATATATAAAAAATAATACTTACTCGTAGCCAATCTATCCAATATTTGGTCTTCAAAGGGTAATGGAAAGTGATCTTTTCTGGTGGCCATATTTAATTTTCTATAGTCAATGGAAATTCACCAACCAGTTACTTGTCTTATTGGTTTTAATTCATTTTTCTCATTTTTTCTCAACAGTCACTCCTCCTTTGTTCAGTACACAGTGAATTGGGCTTACATAAGAACTATCTGAAATAGGATATATAATTTCAGCATCTAACCATTTTAAAATCTCGTTTTTAATAACTTCCTTCATTATTGGGTTTAATCTTCTCTGAGGATCAGCTTTAGGTTCATGTTTTTCATCTAATAAAATTCTGTGCATACAATTTGAAGGACTAATTCCTTTAATATCTGCTAAAGTCCATCCAAAAGTTCATTACTTAGATAATCAGCTACTTCCATCATGAAACATTCATTATCTTTTTCTATTGCAAGATATTTCTTAGCTTTGGCTTTATTAAATTTCACTTCTTGATCATTAACTCTCATTATTAATTCTCCTTTTTGTACGTGTATTACAACTCTTCGTGTTACAAGAAATGGTCTCCCTAAAATAATAGAAATTTCTTTATCTTCCTCCATATCCAATACTACAAAGTCTATAGGGAAAATAAATTTATCTACTTTTACTAGTACATCCTTTATAACTCCTTTTAGATAAGTTATTGATTGGTCAGCTAACTGAAGAGTTATAGTAGTATGGGAAATTTCTCCCAAATCTAAACGTTTAAAAATTGATAAGGGCATAAGATTGATACTCACTCCTAAATCACATAAATCTTTACCATAAAACTTTTCACCAATTGCACAAGGTATAGTAAAACTACCTGGATCTTTTAGTTTTTCAGGAAGGTTTTTTTGAAAAATATCATCACACTCTTCACTGAGTGCAACGATCTCATGATTTGTAAACATCTTTTTCTTATTTAGTACATCCTTCATAAATTTCGCATAACTTGGCATTTGTTCCAAAGCTTCAACAAAAGGAATATTTATCGTTAACTTTTTAAGGATTTCTAAAAATTTTGTAAATTGTTTATCTTTATTCTTCTGCTTCAGTCATTGAGGAAATAGAGGTGATGGTTTTTCAAAAGGAACCTGTGTTTGTTCATTTTCCTGTTGATCACTTTCCATTTCTTCCTTCTCTTCATTAACTTTAGTTTCTCTTTGGAACCAGGTTTCTATTTCTTTTCCACTTTGTAATAGAATCGCTTTAATTTGCTCTTTAGATTGATCATTTGGATTAACTTTCATAGTATATGGAAGAATTCTAGAAGGTCTATTACTAAGTGCAGTAGTAATATGTCCTAATTAATTTTCAATATTTCGAATAGTAGCCCCTTGATTTTGTATTTGATTTCCCAAATTCAACATCACTTCTTCCATCATCAAATTCTTTTCCTTAACTTGTGGGTTAGGATTGGAGTTAAATCCTGGAGGTTATTAAGGTAACAAATTAGGATTTCCTTGATTGTTCAAATTTCCAGATGGATTCACAAAATTATTACAATTATTCCAACTAAAATTAAGGTGATTTTTCCATCTAGGGTTAAAATAGTTACAATAGGAATTATTATTTTGATTATTTATAGCATTTAAGGTTTCATAAGATGGTTGAATATCAATAATCAGTACTTGTCAATTTTTTTCTAATATTTGAGGTATTTGAGAATAGTTCACTCCTATTTAATTAATATTTTTAGAAATAGCAGCAATTTGAGATGTCAAAATAAGCATTGCATTAGATTCATGAATACTGGCTACTCTATTAGGATTTTCCCTATCAGAGGGCCATTGAAAATTATTAGTAGCCACTTCCTCAATTAAAAAAATATGTTTCATCAAAAGGTTTTGACATTAATGATCCACCCGCAACAACATCTATAATATATTTTAATGATCTTACTAATAAATTATATAAGGTTTGAACTATTAATCAATTTGGTAAAGAATGGTGTGGGAATTTTCTAAGAAGATCCGTAAATCTTTCTCATGGTTCATATATCGATTCCCCTTCAAACTGACAAAAAGATGTAATATCATTTCTAAGCTTAGCTCGAAGGTGAAAAATATTTAGCCAAGAATTTTTTTGATAGTTCTCCCCATGTTCTAATAGATCCAGGTGCTAATGAGTTTAACCAAGCCGTAGCTTTATCCCTTGATGAAAAAGGAAAAATTCTAAGCCTAATAACATAATTAGACACTCCATCATATTTAAATGTAGCATGAATTTCAAGAAAACTAACCAGATGTAAGTTAGGATCTTTAGTAGGTGATCCTCCAAACTGATTATTTTTTACCATTTGGATAATAACAAATTTAAGCTCAAATGAATTTAATAATGGGATTCTGCACAAGTATATGTATCGTTATCAATTTATAATGGACTTTCTATTTAAGCCTCAAATATCGATCCCACAGAGAAGATGTAAATTAGCAATAATAAATTTTATCAGGAAATTTATGGAAAATCAAAAAAAATCACTGTCACTAATTTTGAATGTTCATATGTTAACCAAACTAAATTACTTAACTATTAGCAAAAATGAAATGCAAATTTTTAGTAATAACTATTACTCTACTATTGTCGGCAATATTTTTTGGTGTGGGGTTTGCCCGTAAGAAGCTGTCGGTCATCGGAATTGAAATCCCGTTGTTTGTGGGGTTTGCCCGTAAGAAGCTGTCGGTCATCGGAATTGAAATCCCGTTGCCCGCTTCGGGAAGTGAAAAATTTTATTTTTGAAAAAGATGAAGTCAAACTGACCCCATAATTTTCATAGTTTAAATGAAA
>JXCR01148293.1:220108-264777 GCA_002079205.1 Phalaenopsis hybrid cultivar
GGGTCGACCCTAAAGCCAAGTAATCCTATAGGGACTTTTCTTGAATTCTCTTATAATAATCTTACCTACTAAATGCTAGAGGTTAAGATTAATATGTAAAATTTTAAGTTGAGTAAAAAGAAGAGTTTTGAATTTCTAATGGTGGGGTACCTCTTCTAATTTTCTAAGATTAGTCAATAGGAAAGTCCTATGACTAGACCTAGGCTACTAAAGAAATTTCTAGACCTCAACCAAAAGTGAGGTCAACAACTATGTTTATGTAATGAAGATTTCTATGTGAAAAAGCATCCTACCCACTACAATGAAATTCTTACGAAATGAGATGAGATAAATGTTTATAATATGTATTGTGCCAAATATAATCAGTTTTAATTCTCTACCTTGATACAGTGCATAGAAAATCATTGGTTAATCTTAGGTTTAGTATTTAAATTTGTGGCTAGGCTTGAAGCATGTCAGCTCCCACTACAGAGCTCCCACTTCCCTTCACCTGAAGGCTAACTCTCACTTTAGTTTTAAAACACTAAGACCAAATTCGGGATTTTAGTCTGTCACCATAAAGATTCTTCAATTCTACACCCAAAAAAGAATATTTCCCTATTTATTTGCACTTAATTTCATGAACGAATTTCTCCTTCATGAAATCAAATGTGATCCCCACTCTGTTGTAGAACACGTAAGCTATTTCCCAGATCATATGTTTCACAACATATTTTAACAAATCAATTGGCCAAATTGAAAAGTAAATTAAGTTCAGAGTTGAAAAATCATCACAATTTATTTTATATTTTAATTATGACACATTCATATTATCTCTTCATTTCTCCAGATCTCAGAGTAGGGGCAAAGATAGAGAAAGCTACTCAGGCTTCATGAGAAAGGTATGACAAAACATAAATTTCATATATAAAAGAAAGTTCATACAACACTAAATAAACAAACAAAATTATCTGGAACTCTTTCCAAAGAAAATCCTTTGTAGCCTTTTCTTATAAATGCAGGAAGAAGAACTCTCTCACTTCTCTTCTCCAGCAGTCTTACATAAAGTTGCACATTAAATCTCACCACAAAAAACTCTAAACTATGAAAGAAAAATTACTAATTGACTCCAATATATGGTGGAATGAAGACGCATTATGGAAATGTAGCATGGAGGAATGTTGTAAAGCGAAAAATGAACGTGGGGGCCTTTTTTCTTATGAAATTCAGCCCCAAATAAATCCCAAGGTCAGTTCTCCAAGAGGTGCCTAGAAAAACTCTTCAAAAATCATCCAAATACATCAAACCTTCTAGAAATGGGGTCTGAACTGCCTTTGGCGCCGTTAGCGCTAGTCTGGCGCCGTTGGTGCTGAATAAAAATCCTCCAGCTTTTGGTTGTTCTGTGCCATCGGCGCTGACCTTGGGACGGCCGACGCTGAGTATTTTTTCAAAAACGTCATTTTGAATCCAAATGTCAACCTTCTGCTTTAAGCACTAAAAATCAACAACCTGCAAGAAAACATCAAAATACCTTCCATTAAAGTGCAATATCACCAGGTATAAAATATTCCATTAAAGTGCAATATCACAAAAAATAAGTATAAAATATGGGTCTAAAAATGCATATATTTTGGTGTATCAACGGTCCACAGGAAAGGGCAGAGCAAGAATCTGCATGGATGTCGTCCATTTTTTATTTTGAAAATGAAATGCTATGGTTTATTCTCGTCTAAATTCTCTATTATGATCCCCGCGGCTGATCAAATGCATTTTGATGCGTACGAGGACACACGGCGCCTTAGGGATTATTCTTGTTAATTATAATTTAATTAAATTCATAATAAACTTAAGAGCTTCAAATTTTGATATCTTGACACACAAAAATCATAAAAATAAGACAAAAATATCTTTGAACTCAAGCAGTGAGTAGAACATTTTCGATATGAAATTAGGATTTAATTAATTATAATTAATTTTTAATTAATTAATTACTCTCTGAAGTAATTTAATTATTAAAAATTATTTATAATTTCAAAAATTCTAAAATTTTTAGGGAATTATCTATAAGTCCTTAGGAGCTTGCCACATTTTTCCCAAGGCCAGAAAAACTCTCTAGACATCAATTTCTTAATTCCTTTCAAAATTATAATTATCTTTAAAATAATTATAAAAATTGAGGAACTTGGAAATTAAAATCAGAAAATGGTTAGAAAACTTAGAGTGACAATTTTGAACACTAACATGACAAATTTTTAACCATTTATAAATTTAAAAATGACATTTCATTTCTAATAAAAAAATTACATATTTACCCTAGTCTTCTTTAGGATTGGACACTAGCCTTAGTGACACTTAGAGTTAACCAAACTCTAATCCTACGACCCAAATGACATAAGGTACAATTCACATACTCATGATCATTGAGTATAACCCCATAGACTCAATATGGCAAGATATTTAAACTTAACATGATCAGACTTCAAGTCAAATCAAACAGGACACTTAGATTTCATCTAGGTGAACCCAAAACTATAATTAGGTTTAAACTACCTTTAAACCTAATTAAACCTAGTTAAACCTTAACTACATTAGGTTTAACTCAATACATACCTAATTAGGTTTAAACCACATTTAGACCTACTTAGACCCTAGTTAAACCTTAACTACATTAGGTTTAACTAAACAAACTGTAATTAGGCCTAGAACTAATTAAACAGTAGTTAGAACTTAACTACATTAGGTTTAACTCAACAAATTTTAATTAGGTCTAACACTTATTAGATTAAATTCATCAATTAAACCTTATCTAATTTAGGTTTAATTAACATTTAAACCCAAATAAACTTAACCCATATTAAGTCTAATTAATGAATTAAACCTTACCCAAATTAGCTTTAACTAACCTTAAACCCAATTAGAATTAACCCATACTAAGTCTAATTAATCAATTAAACCTTGCTTAAATTAGGTTTAATTAACCTTTTAACCCAATTATACTTAATCCAACTTAAGTCTAATGAATCAATTAAACCTTACCAAAATTAGTTTTAATTAACCTTAAACCCAATTAGACTTAATCCATATTAAGTCTAATTATTCAATTCAACCTTGCCAAAATTAGGTTTAATTAACCTTAAACCCAATTAGACTTAACCCACTTTTAATCTAATTAATCAATTAAACCATAACTAAATAAGGTTTAATTAACCTTTAAACTCAATTTGACATAATCCATACTAAGTCTAATTAATCAATTAAACTTTTCTAAAATTAGGTTTAATTAACTTGAAACCCAAATAGAATTAACCCATATTAAGTCTAATTAATCAATTAAACCTTGCCAAAATTAGGTTTAATTGACCTTAAACCAAATTAGACTTAACCATAAATAAGTCTAACTAGTTAACCTTAACCTATTTAGACTTAACCACAACTAAGACTAATTAATCAATTAAACCTTGCCTAAATTATTTTTATTTAACTTAAACCTAATTAGACTTAACCAATATTAAGTATAATTAATTAATTAAACCTTACCAAATTAGTTTAATTAACTTTAACCTAACTAGACTTAACCACAAATAAGTCTTATTAATCAATTAAACCTTACCTAAATTAGGTTTAATTAACTTTAACCTAATTAGACAAAACCAATATTAAGTATAATTAATTAATTAAACCTTACCTAAATTAGGTTTAATTAACGTTAATCTAGTTAGACTTCACCACAAATAAGTCTAATTAATCATTTAAACCTTACATAAATTAGGTTTAATTAACCTTAACCTAATTAGACTTAACCAAAAATAAGTCTAATTAATTAATTAAACCTTACCTAAACTAGGTCTAATTAACCTTAACCTAACTAGAATTAACCCATATTGAGTCAAAATAATCAATTAAACCTTAACTAAATTAGGTTTAATTAACTTTAACTTAACTAAACTTTACCACAAATAAGTCTTATTAATTAATCAAACTTTTCCTAAATTAGGTTTAATTAATTTTAACCTAATTAGACAAAACCCATATTATTTTTAATTAATTAATTAAACCTTACCTAACTTAGGTTTAACTAACGTTAACCTAGATAGACTTAACCACAAATATATCTAATTAATCATTTAAACCTTACCTAAATTAGGTTTAATTAACCTTAACCAATTATACTTAACCAAAAATAAGTATAATTAATCAATAAAACTATACCTAAATTTAGTTTAATTAACCTTAACCTAATTAGACTTAACCCATATTGAGTATAATTAATCAATTAAACCTGACCTAATTAGGTTTAATTAACCTTAACCTAATTATACTTAACCCATGTTGAGTCTAATTAATCAATTAAACCTTACCACAATTAGGCCTAACCCTAATTAGGTTTAATCAATCCAAAGAAAACCTAATTCGTGTTCAACCTAACTTGAACTCAAGTTAATTCAAACATTAGGTTCAACCCTCATTGAACTTAATCTAACCATAACTTAACTTGAGTTTAACCTAACTTGAACTCAAGTTAACCCAAACAATAGGTTCAACCTAAATTGAACCCANGAAATTTTATATTCTCATTGGCTCCAACCTACTCTTCAATGAAGTCGTGAGCCCATTTCAGTAAAATGATAACTCCACCTGATTTCACTCTAACTTGAGCATACCAGAAGATTTGCGAGGACTTGAAGATTGTTTCAAGCAAACTTGATTGAAGCTTCACTTCATCAAGCCAAGTTATGACCATTTTGACTTAAATTTCGTTCGATTTTGGTCCATTGTGAAATGAACTATTTCTAAACCCATACATTACCGTATGGATGGGTTTGCCCCCTCAAGATGAAGATATAGGGAAAAATTTCACTCAATTTCGTCACGAATCCAGTGAGAACATGTCACTAGAAGATTGACGATCCACGGGAAAGGGTAAGGGAAGAAGATGCATAGACGTCATCCATTTTTATATTTTCAAAATAGACGGCTATGCTTTAAATACCTTTATCAGATCCACGGGCGATCAAACACTCTTTGACATGTACGAGGACACACGGAGCCTTAGGAATTATTATGGTTAATTATGATTTAATTAAATTCATAATAACCTTAAAAGCTTCAAAAATTGATATCTTGACACACAAAAATCATAAACATAAGACAAAAATATCTCTGAACTCAAGACAGTGAGTAGAACATTTTTGACATGAAATTAGGATTTAATTAATTAAAATTAATTTTAATTAATTAATTACTCTCTGAGGTAATTTAATTATAAAATAATATTTATAATTTCAAAAATTTTGAAATTTTTAAGGTATTATCTATAAGTTTTTAGGAACTTACAAATATTTTTCCCAAAACAAGAAAAACTCTCTTGACATCAATTTTTTAATTCCTTTCAAGATTTATAATTATCTTTAAAATAATTATAAAAATTAAGGAAATTGGAAATTAAAATGAGAAATGGTTAGAAAACTTAGAGTGACATTTTTGAACTCTAAAATGACAAATTTTTAACCATTTATAAATTTAAAAATGACATTTCATTTCTAATAAATAAATTACATATTTACCCTAGTCTTATTTAGGCTTGGACACTAACCTTAGTGACACTTAAAGTTAACCAAACTCTAATCCTTAGACCCAAATGACATAGGCTCTAATTCACATCCTCATGATCATTGAGCTAACCCCATAGACTCAATATGGCAAGATATTTAAACCCAGACTTGATCTGAATTCAAGTCAAATCAAACATTACACTTAGATTTCATGTAGGAGAACCGAAAAACTCTAATTAGGTTTAAACCAACTTTAAACCTAATTAAACCTAGGTAAACCTTAACTACAATAGGTTTAACTCAATACACAACTAATTAGGTTTAAACCACATTTAGACCTAATTAAACCCAAGTTAAACCTTCACAACATTAGGTTTAACTTAACAAACCCTAATTAGGATTAAACCATATTTAGACCTAATTAAACCATAGTTAGACCTTAACTACAATAAGTTTAACTCAACAAATCTTAATTAGGTCTAACCCTTATTAGACCTGATTAATCAATTAAACCTTATCTAAGTTGGGTTTATTTAACTTTTAAACTCAATTAGACTTAACCAATATTAAGTATAACTAATCAATTAAACCTTACCCAAATTAGGTTTAATTAACTTTAAACCCAATTAGACATAACCCATATTAAGTCTAATTAATCAATTAATCCTTACCCAAATTTGGTTTAACTAACCTTTAAACCCAATAAGACTTAATCCATATTAAGTGTAATTAATCAATTAAACCTTACAAGAAATAGGTTTAATTAACCTTAAACCCAGTTAAGCTTAAACCAGTTTAAGTCTAATTAATCAATTAAACCCTACCCAAATTCGGTTTAATTAACCTTTAAAATCAATTAGACTTAATCTGTATTAACTCTAATTAATCAATTAAACCTTACCCAAATTAGGTTTAATTCACCTTAAACCCAATTAGACTTAACCCAAGTTAAGTCTAATAAATCAATTAAATCTTACCAAAATTAGGTTTAATGAACCTTAAACCTAATTAGATTTAACCACAAATAAGTCTAATTAATTAATTAAACCTTAACTAAATTAGGTATAATTAAATTTAACCTAATTAGACTAAACCAAAAAAAATCTAATTAATCAATTAAACCTTACCTAAATTAGGTTTAATTAACCTTAACCAATTAGACTTAACTACAATTAAGTCTAATTAATCAATTAAACCTTACCTAAATTATGTTTAATTAACTTCAACCTAATAAGGCTTAGCCCATATTAAGTCTAATTAATTAATTAAACTCTACCTAAATTAGGTTTAATTAACCTTAACCTAATTTGACATAACCATAAATAAGTCTAATTAATCAAGTAAACCTTACCTAAATTAGGTTTAATTAACTTTAACCTAATTAGACTTAACCCATATTAAGACTAATTAATTAATTAAACCTTACTTAAATTAGCTTTAATTAACCTTAACCTAATTAGACTTAACCACAAATAAGTCTAATTAATCAATTAAACCTTACCTAAATTACGTTTAATTAACTTTAACCTATTTAGAGTTAACTCATATCGAGTCTAATTAATCAAACAAACCTTACTTAAATTTGGTTTAAGTAACCTTAACCTAGTTAGATTTAACCCATATTAAGTCTAATTAATCAAATTAACCTTACTGAAGTTAGGCCTAACCCTAATTAGGTTTACTCAATCTAATGAAAACGTAGTTTGAGTTCAACCTATCTTGAACGCAAGTTAATTCAAACATTAGGTTCAACCCACATTGAACCTAATTTAACCAAAACTTAACTTGAGTTTAACCTAAATTGAACTCAAGTTAACCCAAATATTAGGTTCAACCTAACTTGAACCCAAATTAACTTTAAACTTAAGTTCAACCCATATTGGACTTAAGATAAACCTATAACTTAGGTTCAATCCAACCTTAATCTAAGTCAACCAAACTCTAGGTTCAACATATATTAAACCTAAATCAAACCGTAAACTTAGGTTCGATTCAAATTGAACTTAGGTCGGCATAAATTTTAGGATTAATCAAAATTGAACCTAGCTAAACTCATACCTTATGTCCTAACTACATTGGAATTAAAACCAATTAAATCCACAGGTTCTACCTACATTAAACCTAAAAACCCTAAGTCCTAACTACATTGGACTTAAAACCAATTCAATCCTTAGGTTCTACTTACATTGAACCTAAAAACCTTAAATCCTAACTCCATTGGACTTAAAACCAATTCAATCCTTAGGTTCTACGTACATCAAACCTAAATACCTTAAGTCCTAACAACATTGGACTTAAATTCAACTCGTAGGTTCAACCTTCATTGAACCTAAATACCTTAAGTCCTAACTACATTGGACTTAAAACCAATTAAACTCTTAGGTTCTACCTACATTGAACCTAAAACATCTTAAGTCCTAATTACATTGGACTTAAACCAATTCTAATCTTTAGGTTCTACCTATATTGAACCTACAACATCTTCAGTCCTATCCACATTGGACATAAAACTTTAGATTCTACCTACATTGAATCTAAAACATCTTAAGACCTTTATTACATTGGACTTAAACCATTTTCAATTTTTAGGTTCTACCTATATTAAACCTACAGCTTGTTAATTCCTATCCACATTGGACTTAAAACTCTAGGTTCTACCTACATTGAACCTAAATCATCTTCAGTTTCACCGACATTAAATCTAAATCTTAGGTTTCAATTAAACACTCTCAGGTTTAATTGACATATGACTTAAAACCAATGACATCATAAAAATCTAACTCACTGACATAAATGACATAAAATTCATCTTAAAAGACTTTAAAACACTACTTAAACATTTGTGTTCAGATTTACAAAGATTTCTTGGACGATGCAATCTATGACTGCTGATAAGAATCTTTCGATCATGGTTTAAACACTATTTGGACTAAGTAAATCTGAATACTTCACGACCCTGGGATGACGGAGCCATAGACATCTTGACCGGGTCGTTTAAAAATTATTCAACCAATTAAATGACCAACTAAAATTGATAAATCTGACAACATGGTTTTATGCTAATCATGTTCTTTTTTGCAGGTTTATTGAAGACATGAAAAAAAAATTTCGCTCTAGATTTCTTTTGCATGTTAAGGGTGTGTTAACTGTATTTTGCAGGACAACCATCTAAAGCAGAATTTCAAGATAACAAAACCTGATAAAAACAAATAAAAAAAATTAAAATCACATAAACAAAATGACATGACATAACACAAAACCAGAACTTTTAGGATAGCCATGAACAAAAATTGACATGACAAATTTAAAACAATTAAATGACAAAACAAAAATAAAATGACATAACATGACAAAAAAAAATAACATGACATAACATGAACAAACAAAACAAAACCTTTAGGGAAGAAGCAAATTCTTAAGAATCTATCACCCCAGGAATAAAACATTTAATGTTTCTTTCGTTAATCTTGACATTTTAGAAGAATGAGTGTTAATGAGAATCATAAGTTTTCTTAAGTAAATCTAGAATTTCCTAAGATGTAATTAACTAAAGGAGCTTGCTCCTATAAGAAAATTAAGCATTCAGAATAGGTGATCAACCTAAATCTCTGGTTATCAGACCATTTATGTGGTTATCCTTATATGAGATTTTAACATTTTAGAGTCTTCTCTATAAGTTTACCACCCAACATTTCTTTTGTATTCTATCATTTGCCCTTTTCCTTTTTTCTAATTCCTTTAATACTTGAGGATCTTTTACTTGATCCAAAAGATTAAGGTAAATTGGAAAAATAGAGCAATAAGATAAATAAACTGAGTGGCGACTCCAACATCCTTATCGACAGTAGACACAACGACATGAGAGAATGAACGAGAATTGGCGGCGACCATGGACGGTCAGTTCCAGGCAGCGATAATTATACCCTATGGAAGGACATAACAACAGAAGAGGAACTTTATTTCTTAAGCTACGACTTATTTTTGGGATGACCCATTTTTATATAAACAAGGAAAGGATTTTATTATTTAAAGATGTGTACCTTTAGAAGAANTGGTTTATTGAAGACATGAAAAAAAATTTCTTTCTAGATTTCTTTTGCATGTTAAGGGTGTGTTAACTCTATTTTGCAGGACAACCATCTAAAGAAGAATTTCAAGATAACAAAACCTTATAAAAACAAATAAAAAAAATTAAAATGACATAAACAAAATGACATGACATAACACAAAACCAGAACTTTTAGGATAGCCATGAACAAAAATTGACATGACAAATTTAAAACAATTAAATGACAAAACAAAAATAAAATGACATAACATGACAAAAAAAAATAACATGACATAACATGAAAAAACAAAACAAAACCTTTAGGGAAGAAGCAAATTCTTAGGAATCTATCACCCCAGGAATAAAACATTTAATGTTTCTTCCGTTAATCTTGACATTTTAGAAGAGAATCATAAGTTTTCTTAAGTAAATCTAGAATTTCCTAAGATGTAATTAACTAAAGGAGCTTACTCCTATAAGAAAATTAAGAATTCAGAATAGGTGATCAACCTAAATCTCTGGTTATCAGACCATTTATGTGGTTATCCTTATATGAGATTTTAACATTTTAGAGTCTTCTCTATAAGTTTACCACCCAACATTTCTTTTGTATTCTATCATTTGCCCTTTTCCTTTTTCCTAATTCCTTTAATACTTAAGGATCTTTACCTTGATCTAAAAGATTAAGGTAAATTGAAAAAATAGAGCAATAAGATAGATAAACAGAGTGGCGACTCCAACATCCTTATCGACAGTAGACACGATGACATGAGATAATGAACGAGAATTGGCGGCGACCACGGACGGCGAGTTCCAGTCAGCGATAATTACATTCTATGGAAGGACATAACAACAAAAGAGGAACTTTATTTCTTAAGATAAGAATTACTTTTGGGATGACCCATTTTTATATAAACAAGGAAAGGATTTTATTATTTAAAGATGTGTACCTTTAGAAGAATCTTATGAAATTATCCAAAAATGTCATAATTTTAATTTTGGGGGACATTTTGGTGCTAATAAAATAACATACAAAATTTTACAATCTGGATTCTATTGGCCTACTATCTTTAGAGACGCTAATGCTTATATTAAAACTTGTGATAGATGCCAATGAGTAGGTAATATTTCTACAAGAAATATAAGGCCCCACAATTATATGCTATAAGTTGAAATATTTGATGTTTGAGGATTAGATTTCATGGGACCATCTATACCATCTTTCAAAAATTTATATANCGAATTCTATTAGCCTACTATCTTTAGAGATGTTAATGTTTATATTAAAACTTGTGATAGATGCCAATGAGTAGCTAATATTTCTACAAGAAATATAAGGCCCCATAATTATATGCTAGAAGTTGAAATATTTGATGTTTGAGGATTAGATTTCATGGGACCATCTATACCATCTTTCAAAAATTTATATATACTGTTAGCAGTGGACTATATGACCAAATGGATAGAAGCAATTGCTTTACCTCGATGTAATGCTCAAAGTGTTGCAAAAATTTTGAAAAAAAACATATTTTGGAGATTTGGGATGTTGAGAGTTATCATAACTGATGGGGGAAGTCATTTTACAAGTTCTATATTGAAGAAATTATTAAAGAAATATCATATAAACTATAGAATTGCTACTGCTTATCATTCTCAGAAAAGTGGTTTGGTTGAATTATACAATAAGTAAATTAAAAGAATCATGGAAAAATCTGTGAATCCAATAAAAATGGATTGGTCAATCAAACCTGACTATGTTTTGTGGGCTTATAGGACTGCAAACAGAACTCCTTTAAGAATGTCCCCATATAAGCTGATACTTGGGAAAGCTTATCACTTACCAGTTGAACTTAAGCATAAAGTATATTAGGTAATTAAAGAGATTAATTGTAATTTAAAAGATGCTCGTGAGATCAAATTATTGCAATTAAATGAGCTTGAGGAGATAAGGAATGAATCTTATGAGAGTGTTAAGATTTACAAAGAGAAGATGAAGATGTGACATGATCGAAGGATTCTAGCAAAAAATTTTTAGCCAGGACAACAAGTATTACTATATAATGAAAGGTTAAGATTATTTCTAAGCAAACTTAAGTCTAGGAGATGGGCCAATTTATTGTGATAAAAATTTATCCTTATGGAGTTATGGATATCAATGATCCTAAAACTGAGAAAGTATTTATAGTGAATGGTGATAGACTGAAACCTTATCTTGTAAAGGATCAGCATAAATTTAACAATCGAATGATGTTGGGTCAACCAGAATAAGCACTGGTTATGTCAGACTGACGACGTTAAACCAAGAGCTTTATGGGAGACAACCCATAGTTATTAGTGTGTTTTGCTTTAAATATTGCTTGTGTGTAGTTAAAAAAAATTGGGGTAGTATTTTTTAGACTATTATGTGTTAGTATTGATTTTAAGACATTATTTCGTGATCTAGACATGCTAAAATGAGAATTTGGATGTTAAGTTAACTAGTGCAAAATTGAGCACTAGCATTTAAGCGCTAATATTTGGCGCATAAGCAAGGGAGTTAAAAACCATGTGTGAAACTATGATTGTAGAAGTTTTAATCATTAATTGGTTGACTAAAATGTGTTAAGGCAATTTTGGGACGTGTCTAAGCTTTTTTAGAGGGATTTAGGCCTATAAATAGAAGGATTTTGTGAAGGAATTTCACCCGAGATCATTTTTAGCCCTAAAAGTCTAAGAGAGAGAGAGATTTTAAGAAGATGTCCTCATTGAGATAGATTTGAAGAAGAAAGATGAGACCATCAGGAAGAGATTTATTAGTCAATGTGCACAAGAGATGTATAAGGGTTTCTTAGCCGTTAGTATTGAAGGAATATCAGAAAAGATCAACAAAATTGATACTAGCATGGCTTTACTTGAGACAATGGTAATTGGGATTCATGCACATCTAGAGCATATTGAATGGTAATTGAAAATGTAATTTATCCATACTAGTTATATAGAAGAAGCAGATAAGGAGATGTATCTTAAGCAGAAATGGATCAAAGAAGATAATATTACAGTTCGTCACCACCATCCATTTTATCAACTTTATATTCCGATTGCACAAGGAGAGACTAATGAAATACCAAAATTTGTCCCAACAAATGAAGAATGGAATTAAGTTCAGTGTTAGAATTTGTTTGTTAGGAGTTGTAGTTCTTATGTGTTGTGTTTTAGTCTTGTTTTTAGTGCTTGTGACTTTTATGTGTTTAATTGTGAATGTTTATTTAGTGTTTACATTTTAGAACATTTTCTCGTATGAGACCATCTAGAATGAGAATTAAGTGTTATATGTACTTAAACTAGTTTGCAAATTAATGTATATGATTTTTTTTTTGTGAAAATTTGCGTAATTTTTAGACTTGAATCGAGTTAGTTATATTTGGACAATTTTAAGAGAGACGAGAGTTAAAAGAGAGGAATATAGTCATTTAAGTGTTTTGAGACTATTTCGGGGTGGTATACTTAGGCTAAATGTGCATTGTACCTAAGTTCAAAAATATCAAATTTAATGCAGTAGCTCCTAAAAGCCACTTTCTCGAGCTTAAGCAAGATGTAACCCGAGAGGTAGGCGCCTAAGTGCCACATATCTACATGTAAGCACCGATTCGTGAACTGTTAAAAGCCAAAAAATAACCCCAAAAATTGCCAATTTTACACTTGTTGTCTCTTTAAACCTCTCAAGTTTGCAATTTGGAAGTCTAGGACAAGCCATTTTGTGGAGATTTCTTTGTGTAATTGAGCAAAATTGTAAAGATTTTAATTTTTGAGGTAAGATCTTCACTTTTATGTTAAAATTTTGGAACTTTACCATGTATTTTGAGTACATTTGGAAAAACCTGAAAATCACTATTCATGGTAAAAAATGAGGAAAATATATGGAAATTGCATAGAAAAAGTAAAAAAGTAGTTTATAATTATAGAAGTTAAGTTTAGTAGATTATACTTGATTTTTTAAGTTATTATGGAATTTTATGAAATTTTTAGAGTGTCACCAAGAATGAAGAGGAGTAAAGGAAAAAGTCCCTTTGATTCGAGCAAGTTTGTGAGTTTGAAAGCTCAAGATAGGTCTAGTTATGCTCTGTAATCTTAAAAACTTATCCAGAAGTGAAGTTTTAAGAATCCAGGTGGATCTATAGAAGATCTGAATGTTCACCGACAATGGGAGCAATTCTATTATTTTTCTGCTGTAGCTGTTATTTCTATAGTTATGGAGTTTTATTGCAACCTTTCGGAGGCTGAAGAAGATCAAGTAATGTTTAGAGGAAAATTGGTACCCTTTTCACTGGAGGTAATCAATATGTTTTACTATCTACCACCTGATACTTTGTGTTTTTATGTGAACTACAGTTCTACTGAGATTGAACTAGACGAGTTTATTTTCTATTTGATTGTTGGAAGAGGGCTCTGGTTAATTACAAAGTAGAGAAGAGTCAACTTTTCCACCTCAAAATTAAGTGCACCTTCAAAGGCGTGGCATCATTTTATTTCAGAACATCTATTTCTGACAAATCATCTCAGTGAAGTTAATAAAGATAGAGTAACATTAAATTATTATATTAAGGAAGGCAAGCTCATCAATATTGAAGCTTTGATTTATCAGGCTATCATCAGTTCGGCCACTACCGCTACTACTGCAGTTTTAAGATTTGCTTCCTTAATCTTTTCTTTGTGTGAGCAAGTTGGAGTGAGATATGATAGATGGGAGGAAGTTTTGTTGCCTCTAAAGCCAATTACAAGGGTAAATGTGAAGTCATATTCTGAACATTCTATCTTTGGCTAGAGAGGAAAATTTTCAAGGAGTTATGGAATGACAGCTGCTTCTCCCTCTATTGCTTCTACATCTAGACCATCTACCTCGCAAGCTTCTACTTTTGAGGTGAGTCTGCTAAAACACAAAATCAATTATTGCAGAGGATGATGGACAATATTAGTTATACTGTAGATAAGGTACAAAATTTAAAAAGCTATGCAGATCATATTGATGGGTATAATAAAAGGAAAAGTGATTATGAAGAGAAATTTCATTCATCTCTAGGAAACTTCATTAAGGGTAATCAAGGAGAGAAATGTCCTCCACATCCTAGATACCTTGATTATGAGTCTGCAGATGTCTTGAATAGCGGTGATTCTGATGATGATGACGAGGAGGACTGATTTATTTTTATGTTTGTAATGCGTGATGGACTATGTAGTTTAGACCTACTACATTTGGATTGTGTACTTGTTTAGATTATATGATGCGTGAAACTTGTATTTAGTTTAATTTTTATTGTAATGTTGCATTTTGTTAGAATTTTGTTTTAAATTATAGGGTAGTAATTGTTGTTGTGTGTTGATTATTATGTTTTGGTTAGTTAGGATTGAACTTATTTCTATATCTTGTAAAAGATGAAAATCTTGCAAAATTTAATTTTAAATTTTAAACGCGAAAAATTGCTACCGTGTATTTTTCTTTTATCTTGTTAGTGTGTTTGTTTTCATGTTGAAACTGGAAATCAAAGTTAGTGTGTTAGTTTGTTTTTATGTCTGTACTCACTACTTAGAAGTCTATTGAATCTCTACATGTTGAATTGAAACGGAAAGGATAAAAAATTGATCAAAAATTAATTTTACTCCTATTTTTAGTTTTATACTTGTATAATTAGGGTATAAAAATTCCTGTAAGCAAGTTATTTCAGTTTTCATTCATGCTTATATATATCTGCTGCTAAACTGCTTAATCTTGTTAAAAATTTATGTTTGGGGGGATGAAAAATATTTTCAAAACTTGAATTTTATTTATTCTCATATGTGCTACAAGTGAATTTGATTTGAAAAGAAAAATGATCATGTATATTGATCCTGATTTTTTATATGTATAAATTTATGAAGTTGACACCACACCGGTGCCACAAACTTGATTAGTGTACTAAAAGTAAGTTGTGTAAAATATATATAAGTATATACAATTATTAATGGGATTCTACGCAAGTATACATATCGTATCATGTAATAATGGACATTCTATTTAAGCTCCAAATATTGATCCCACGGGGAAGGTTTAAATTTGCAATGATAAATTTTACTATGAAATTCACAGAAAGTAAACTAAATTATTGTCAATAATTTAGAATGTTGAGATAAAAAACTAAATTGCTTAATTATTAGCAAAACAAAAATGCAAGATTTAAATAGTAACTACTAATCTACTAATTATGTTCATGTAATGAAGATTTCTTATGTGAAAAAGCATCTTTCCCACTACAATGAAGTTTTGGTGAAATGAGATAAGATAAATGTTTATAATATGTATTGTGTCAAATAGTAGCAATTTTAATTCACTACCCTGATAGAGTGCATAGTAAATATTTGGCTAATCCCAGGATTAGTCCCTAAATTTGTGACTACGCTAGGAGGATACCAGCTCCCACTTCCCTTCACCTGAAGGCTTACTCTCGCTTTAGTTTTTAAACACTAAGACTGAATTAGGGATTTTGGTCTGTCACACTAAAGATTCTTCAATTCTACACTCAACAAAGAATATTTTCCTATTTATTTGCACTTCATTCCATGAACGAATTTCTCCTCCATGAAATCAAATGTGATCCTCACTCTGTTGTAGAACTCATACTCTATTTCTGGATAATATGTTTCACATCACAATTTAACAATTCAATTGGCCAGATCGAAAAGTAATTAAGTTTGGAGTTAAAAAATCAACATAATTTATTTTATATTTTAATATTGGCACATCCATCTTATCTCTTCATTCCACCATATCTCAGAGTAGGGAGAAAGATAGAGGAAACTACTCAGACCTCATGAAAAAGATATAACAAAACATAGATTTTGTATATAAAAGAAATTTCATACAACACTAATAAACACACAACACTTATCTGAAACTTTTTTGAATGAAAATCCCTTGTAGCCTTTCTTTAGAAATGCAGGAAGAAGATATCTCTCACTTTTCCCCTTCTCCAACACTCTTACAAAAAGTTTCACACAATCTCACCACACAAACTCTAAATTATAAAATAAAACTTGCTAATTGACTCTAATGTGGTGGTGAAGAGAAAATCGATTGCGAAAAAATGACAAAAAAGGAGTGTGGTGGAACGTTGTGGAGCGAAAAGGAACATGAAGGAGTGAAGGAGTGATAGAGTGAAGGATTCTATTTCATGGTGAATTTCAACCCCAAAGAGAGCTTACGGTCGGTTCTCCAAGAGGTGCCTCCAAAATCTCTTAATAATAGTCCAAATACGTTGAATCTTTTAAAAATAAGGGCTAAACCAACATTGGCGCCGTCGGCGCCAGTGTACCGCTATCTAATTTGATGCTCTCTATTTAAAGGCACCGTCGATGCACTTTTTCCGCCGTCAGCGCTGAGTAAAAGTTATCAAAACTATTTAATTTAACTGTTACCATCCATGACAACGACGCCAAAAACTTGATCCCGATTTTTTATATGTAAGAATTTATGAAGTTGACACCACGCCGACGCCANTATGACAGGTGTTGGACCCTTCATGTCTTACAATGATGGGAATAATGCCAATTATCACACTGATTCCACCATTTTCACAAAAACGAAGTGTCGCTGATAATTGTCACCACTATAGCTACATATGAGACGGTACATGTTCAGTACTATAGTGCATTCACCCGTAATGGAGATGGAGCACATGTTTGAGGATTTGGAGCAGCTTTGGCATCATTTTTGTGGCAGTTCACTAGGTGCCCTTGCCAATGCACGTCAGCCAGTCCAGTCATTAATTCTGTCGAGACATCGTAGTAAATGCTAGTGGTTTATGTTTATATTAAGTTTGTTTTCTTTTTATTTTGAAAAATAGCTTTAACATTAAAATTGATTTTTCACATCACATATTCAAATTACATTTGACATTTAGTTGAAATATATTACAAAATTTACACACGTACGCACACACGCAGATTGAGGGAGAGAGGGAGTGCATGTAACTCGCATAATTATAGAAGATAGTATTTATTTCATACAATATGGTACGGCAAAGGAAGAACTCTAAAAAAAATGCATTATAAATGTTACCATGAAAAATTGAAGGGAGGAACTGGAAAACGTGATACTTATGTTTTTTTATGGCAATTCACATTCAATCCTAGCTTAATTTCTTTAATCAATCACATCATAAGATGCCATTGATGGTAAATTTGCCTTGCTATTTGCACAGTTATATGATTGATTCCTCTTCAAATTTTGGTGCTCACTTTGGCTTTTTTTTTAAATGAAAAATTTAAAGTTCTTGAAAAAAATTACTAGATAAATAAAAAATGGCACACACACTTGTCTTTCTCAAATTCAGATTTTTACTTATATGGGAGGAAAATTTGGTCTTGCCCCACCTGAAATATCAGTTTTGCCTCTCCTTAAATATCATTTTTCACTTTGTTGTCCGGGCCCTCTCACGTTGGGTCTTGATTCTGCCCCTAATTACACACACACCGAGAAGGAGAGAGCTGAGTTTCTGTGTGGGTGTGAATTTCAATGATAGATGGTTATGTTGGCATCCTCCCATGCTAAGAAAGTCATGTCATAACATTGGGCTGTCATAAATAGCACAATCGAATTTTATAAAGAAAACATTTGTTATCAAACTTTAAATATAATAAAAAGATGTGAAGTAAATTATAGGATCATATATAATGTAGTAGCTCTTAGCTCTTAATGCTTGTCAATGATTCCCAATTTTGCTAGACCACTCTAACAAATGCCAATTGTTCAATCCCCTCCATCATCTGAGAAAGAATTATTCCAATTGCTTCTAGTAAACTCATCGCCCTACTCTAACTTATTTTCGAACTTGTCACTCTATGAGGGTCTATAAAAGCTTTAGCCACCTATTGATTGCAGGTCATCTAATAACCTCTTGCCATGAATGAGAAATTTGGTCCAACACAAGGGCAAAATTCTCTTAAAAATGAAAAATATTACCATAGATCAGACTTTAAAAAGACAAAAAAAATCTTACAATACAAAGAAAAAAAAAAGTCTTATTGAACGTAGGCCTGCCTCTTGTCCAAAATTCTTTCATCAGTAACATGCAGATTTACTCTTGGCTTTTATCCTCCACCACAATACAGTATTCTTCTCATTGTAATGGCCTATTCGAGTTAGTTTTCTTACTACATTATTTTTATATTTCCACCATACACCTTACAACCAGTTTAATTAATGTTTGTAACTAAATGAAAAGCTATTATTTGACTTTATAAGGAAATTTTTATCTTGATACCCATAAAAACTCTTAAAAAAATTACTTTAATCACAACACCCTTATAATCTCCTTTCTAAAACTTATAGCTATTCTCAATAGAACCTTAACTGATTTATATTGTATTAATATAGTATTAATAATGAAAAATTAGAGCATATTTCTCAAATTTTCATGAAAAATGTTCATTTGTAATTTAGTACTTTAAGTAAAGAACATTATTCTAATTGATAAACCCATTAATTTTTTACTTGAACATTTTGACATAAAATTATTTATGTTTTATTATTATTATTATTATTATTATTGTTATTATTATTATTATTATAAAACAAACTTCACTAAATTGATCTGATTGGCAAAATGAGAGCTGAAAGAAATTTAGGTCACAAACGGAAAATATGTTCAGATTTAAGTGTACTTATATGATTATACTTTTAAGTATATCCTGAGCACACCCTGAACATATATGATACTCACATATAAGAAAAATTATTCCATACGTACATCATATGCAAAGATGCATGCGGTTTCCGATCTACACCGTTGACCAAAAAATTTTTTTTAAAAAAAAAAAGTTAAAAACATGACCCACTGAAATACATCTTTGTGGTAATCGACGGTGTAAATCGGACACTGNTTGAGCACACCCCTGAACATATATGATACTCACATATAAGAAAAATTATTTCATACGTACATCATATGCAAAGATGCATGCGGTGTCTGATCTACACCGTTGACCAAAAAAATTTTTTTTAAAAAAAAAAGTTAAAAACATGACCCACTGAAATACATCTTTGTGGTAATCGACGGTGTAAATCGGACACTGCATGCAGAATGAAATAATTTTTCCACATATAGATCATGCAAATGTAATAAATTTTCTTAAACATAACTAGCATGTATGACGAACCCTAGCGGGCCAAATTTATCATATTGCAGAGAAGACATCCACTTCTTCCTCCTCCAACACGTAATGCATGAACTCCCTATCTTGCAGCAACGCCTCCATGGTTTCCGGCGCAAGGCAAACCTCCAGATCCACACTCCCTCCGCCTCCTCTCCCAGGAAACGCCGATATCTTCCCATCAAACTTATTCGCCCTCCCACTCCTCACCGCCGTCGGCTTTCCCCACCCAAAATCATTCCTTTCATACATCGGAAATCTCGGCGAGCTGCCCATTGTCAGCCCCGANGTCCTAATTAAATTTCTTGATTTTGGATGGCTACAGGTTGACTCTATAAAGGGTTCCATACTTGCATCACTAACTCCTCAATAGACTACTTCTTTTAGGTTTTGGAGTTACCTTGGAATTCTGGTAGATATTGTGATTTCTGGAATTGATTTTTTGGCGTTTGTCAACATGCTATGCGGTTTCTGATTGTTCCTCCAATTCTGGTTATTGATATTCCAGAAGAAATTTGGTTGGTTTCTCTAGCCTGAGTTGTAGGTGTTGGAATAAGGGTTATGTCTATGATTTCCTATGTCATTTACAGTTTCTAAGGCTGAGATGCTAGGATCTATCTCTGGTCCTTGAATTATCCCATCGTTGAGTGACAATCCATACACCAAATTCATCCACAAGTTATCTAACCTTTTAGAAATTACAACTACTTAGGTGGCCAGGATTGCATTGTGTTAGTTCACATTGAATTTGTATGTGTTGCAATTGCAGGTGTAAAAACTATTATTATGAAGAAAAATATTGATTATTTTCTGGTTTGACATATTTTTGATGAGTTTCCAATGGAAATCCAACGACTCTCAATAAATTTATCGTGTACTGTGACAGATAATTTTTGCCGGTTAGTATACCAGTCTAAAACCTATGGCCCTTCAGTGGGCTATTGCTAGACGGACGACCTGTTTCAACGGATTATAAAAGCAATCAATTATATTTCTCCTCTTATGCTCCAATTTACCGAAGACTCAAGTTGCTAGTTATTGATAGATTGTTAACTGTCATTCTCTTTTAGATCCAAGGGTTTCTAAGCCATCAGTTATGATTACCGATGGATATCAACATCTTGCTAACACTTTATATTTCATCTAAACTTGATGAGCATGACCCATCAGAAGATAATGTCCATTGATAAATATCTCATTTCTTTAGTTACCATCAAATAATTTAACTATGCCCAATAAACCGTCGCAAACTGGTGAAAAATATAACAACATGTAGTTTTATAATATTAACTGATAGTTTTTTTACTGTCAGAAATAGTCCAGATTTCTTTATTGTTAATTCATAACAAATATAATCCTCCAAAACTAAGATGCCTGATCTGAAGATGCCAGAGCCAATATGGATCTTCGTAGTAGGCTTTGTGGCACTTGACAATGCAGTTTTGAATGTCGAGCAAGAAATTTCTATTTCTTGACATTTGCATGTTAACAATTAAGGTGTTGATATTATCTCTTATAGATATATTCTCATCTTCAAATGTATATAAAAATATTTTTCTAGGAGTTGACCTAGTCTTAAGATAATACTCTTCATATTTGACACGAAATTAACAATGGAAATAAATTTATGCTCAATTTTCATTATTCAACCAGATAAGAATATTACCTTTTTCGTTCACTGTTACTTTATGGTCATCTCCAAAGGATATATTGCCATTCTCTAATTTGTAAAGCTACACGAACATGATTTTTCTTCAACACATATGGTTGCTTGTATTGGTGTCCAGAAACCATGCATTTTCACTCTTTTCTTTCTCCTTATATATATATGCAGTAGCAAAGTACCATCTGTTGAATTTTCTCTTCTGAATAATTAGCCTCCTCTTCAACTTTACTATTATTGGGAGTTCTTCATTCTTCAACATAGAGAANAACTGTTAGCAGTGGACTATATGACCAAATGGATAGAAGCAATTGTTTTACCTCAATGTAATGCTCAAAGTGTTGCAAAAATTTTGAAAAAAAAACATATTTTGTAGATTTGGGATGTTGAGAGTTATCATAACTAATGGGGGAAGTCATTTTACAAGTTCTATATTGAAGAAATTATTAAAGAAATACCATATAAACTATAGAATTGCTACTGCTTATCATTCTCAGAAAAGTGGTTTGGTTGAATTATACAATAAGTAAATTAAAAGAATTATGGAAAAATCTTTCAATCCAATAAAAATGGATTGGTCAATCAAACTTGACTACGTTTTGTGGGCATATAGGACTGCATACAGGACTCCTTTAAGAATGTCCCCATATAAGCTAATATTTAGGAAAGCTTATCACTTACCAGTTGAACTTAAGCATAAAGTATATTAGGTGATTAAAGAGATTTATTATAATTTAAAAGATGCTCGTGAGATCAGATTATTGCAATTAAATGAGCTTGAGGAGATAAGGAATGAATCTTATGAGAGTGTTAAGATTTACAAAGAGAAGATAAAGACGTGACATGATCGAAGGATTCTAATAAAAAATTTTTAGCCAGGACAATAAGTATTACTATAAAATGCAAGGTTAAGATTATTTCTAAGCAAACTTAAGTCTAGGAGATGGGCCAATTTATTGTGATAAAAATTTATCCTTATGGAGTTATGGATATCAATGATCCTAAAATTGAGAAAGTATTTATAGTGAATGGTGATAGACTGAAACCTTATCTTGTAAAGAATCAGCATAAATTTAACAATCGAATGATGTTGGGTCAACCAGAATAAGCACTAGTTATGTCAGACTGACGATGTTAAACCAAGCGCTTTATGGGAGACAACCCATAGTTATTAGTGTGTTTTGCTTTGAATATTGCTTGTGTGTAATTAAGAAAATTTGGGGTTGTATTTTTGAGACTATTATGTGTTAGTATTGATTTTAAGACATTATTTAGTGATCTAGACATGCTAAAATGAGAATTTGGATGTTAAGTTAACTAGTGCAAAATTGAGCACTAGCGTTTAAGCGCTAATATTTGGCGCATAAGCGAGGGAGTTAAAAACCATGTGTGAAATTCTGATTCTAGAAGTTTTAACCATTAATTGGATGACTAAAATGTGTTAAGGCAATTTTTGGACGTGTCTAAATTTTTTTAGACGGATTTAGGCCTATAAATAGAAGGATTTAGTGAAGGAATTTCACCCGAGATCATTTTTAGCCCTAAAAGTCTAAGAGAGATAGATTTTAAGAAGATGTCCTCATGGAGATAGATTTGAAGAAGAAAGAAGAGACCATGAGGAAGAGATTTATTAGTCAACGTGCACAAGAGATGTATAAGGGTTTCTTAGCCATTAGTATTGAAGGAATATTAGAAAAGATCAACAAAATTGATACTAACATGGCTTTACTTGAGACAATGGTAATTGGGATTCATGCACATCTATAGCATATTGAATGGTAATTGAAAATGTAATTTATCCATACTAGTTATATAGAAGAAGCAGATAAGGAGATGTATCTTAAGCAAAAATGGATCGAAGAAGATAGTATTACAGCTCGTCACCACCATCCATTTTATCAACTTTATATTCTGATTGCACAAGGAGAGACTAATGAAAAACCAAAATTTGTCCCAACAAATGAAGAATGGAATTAAGTTCAGTGTTAGAATTTGTTTGTTAGGAGTTGTAGTTCTTATGTGTTGTGTTTTAGTCTTGTTTTTAGTGCTTGTGACTTTTATGTGTTTAATTGTGAATGTTTATTTAGTGTTTATATTTAGAACATTTTTTCATATGAGACCATTTAGAATGAGAATTAAGTGTTATATGTACTTGTACTAGTTTTCGAATTAATGTATATGTTTTTTTTTGTGAAAATTTGCGTAATTTTTAGACTTGAATCGAATTAGTTATATTTGGACAATTTTAAGAGAGACAAGAGTTAAGGGAGAGGAATATAGTCATTTAAGTGTTTTGAGACCATTTAGGGGTGGTTTACTTAGGCTAAATGTGCATTGTACCTAAGTTCAAAAATATCAAATTTAATGCACTAGCTCCTAAAAGCCACATTCTCGAGCTTAAGCGCGATGTAACCCGAGAGGCAGGCGCCTAAGCGCCACTTATCTACATGTAAGCACCGATTCAAGAACTGTTAAAAGTCAAAAAATAACCCCAAAAATTGCTAGTTTTACACTTGCTGTCTCTTTCAACCTCTCAAGTTTGCAATTTGGAAGTCTAGGGCAAGCCATTTTGTGGAGATTTCTTTGTGTAATTGAGCAAAATTGTAAAGATTTTGATTTTTGAGGTAAGATCTTCACTTCTATGTAAAAATTTTGGAACTTTACCATGTATTTTGAGTACATTTGGAAAAACTTGAAAATCACTATTCATGGTGAAAAATGAGGAAAATATATGGAAATTGCATAGAAAAAGTAGTTTATGATTATAGAAGTTAAGTTTAGTAGATTATACTTGATTTTTTAAGTTATTATGGAATTTTATGAAATTCTTAGAATGTCACCAAGAATGAAGAGGAGTAAAGGAAAAAGTCCCTTTGATTCGAGCACGTTTGTGAGTTTGAAAGCTCAAGATAGGTCTAGTTATGCTCTGTAATCTTAAAAACTTATCCAGGAGTGAAGTTTTAAGAATCCAGGTGGATCTGTAGAAGATCTGAAAGTTCACCGACAATGGGAACGATTCTATTATTTTTCTACTGTAGCTGTTATTTCTATAGTTATGGAGTTTTATTGCAACCTTTCGGAGGCTGAAGAAGATCAAGTAATGGTTAGAGGAAAATTGGTACCCTTTTCACCGGAGGTAATCAATATGTTTTACTATCTACCACCTAATACTTTGTGTTTTTATGTGAACTATAGTTCTACTAAGATGGAACTAGACAAGTTTATTTTCTATTTGATTGTTGGAAGAGGGCTCTGGATAATTACAAATTAGAGAAGAGTCAACTTCTCCACCTCAAAATTAAGTGCACCTTCAAAGGCGTGGCACTATTTTATTTCAGCCCATCTATTTCTGACAAATCATCTCAGTGAAGTTATCAGAGATAGAGTAACATTAAATTATTGTATTCAGGAAGGCAAGCTCATCAATATTGGAGCTTTGACTTATCAGACTATCATCAGTTCAGCCACTACCGCTACTACTGCAGTTTTAAGATTTTCTTCCTTAATCTTTTCTTTGTGTGAGCAGGCTGGAGTGAGATATGATAGATGGGAGGAAGTTTTGTTGCCTCTATAGCCAATTACAAGGGTAAATGTGAAGTCTATTCTGAACATTCTATCTTTGGCTGGAGAGGAAAATTTTCAAGGAGTTATGGAATGACAGCTGCTTCTCCCTGTGTTGCTTCTACATCTAGACCATCTACCTCGCAAGCTTCTACTTTTGAGGTGAGTCTACTAAAACTCAAAATCATTTATTGCAGAGGATGATGGACAATATTAGTTATACTGTAGATAAGGTACGAAATTTAAAAAGTTTTGCAGATCATTTTGTTGGGTATAATAAAAGGAAAAGTGATTATGAGGATAAATTTTATTCATCTCTGGAAAACCTCATTAAGGGTAACCAAGGAGAGCAATTTCCTCCACAACCTAGATACCTTGATTATGAGTCTGCAGATGTCTTGAATAGCGGTGATTCTGATGATGATGACGAGGAGGACTGATTTATTTTTATGTTTGTAATACGTGATGGACTATGTAGTTTAGACCTACTACATTTGCATTGTGTACTTGTTTAGACTAAATGATGCGTGAAACTTGTATTTAGTTTAATTTTTATTGTAATGTTGTGTTTTGTTAGAATTTTGTTTTAAATTATAGGGTAGTAATTGTTGTTGTGTGTTGATTATTATGTTTTAGTTAGTTAGGATTGAACTTATTTCTATGTCTTGTGAAAAGATGAAAATCTTGCTAACTTTAGTTTTAAATTTTAAATGCGGAAAATTGCTACCCTGTATTTTTCTTTTATCTTGTTAGTGTGTTTGTTTTCATGTTGAAACTGGAAATCAAAGTTAGTGTGTTAGTNAAAGTTAAGAAGAAATACATAAATCAAAAAAACTGACAAGCCCGAGTCTTGAAAATTTTTTGACCGCTTAAATGGTCTGTTTGGAGCAGCTTGTGTGTTTCAAGATAAGCAGTTTATCCTGAAACGCGACCCGCGAGTCAACCCGTGACCTGCCTTTAGTGTAAAAAATTCAAACGCGGTGGACATCATTTTCAAAAACGCTTAAACCAAACGGTTAGACGACGTTTTCAAAAATGCCACCACACTTACAAACTGCTCCAAAGGGGCCCTAAACATTGCGACTTCCAATGTGGGGTTACGCCATCAGGCTAATCTGGCTCATGCCCTTGACTTGCCACCCTTTTTTTAAATAAATATTTATACTTTTTGAATTAAACGAACGTCTATATTATTTATGTATATTTAAAAAGTAATGCCGTGAGCGAATGACACTACTCGGTACACTAATTGCAGTAATCGTCATTGCAATCATCATAGAGGTATCGAGCATGGAACTTCTTCATTAATTAGCAATTATAAATCCTTCCATCTTAGTAATTAGGAAGAGAAGCCAAAAGAATCGTTTGACTAAAGTATGAAATTCAAATTCTTTCTATTGTGCTTCTTATGCTCCCTTTGCCATAGACTTGTTTTTTGCATAATAAAATATATCAATGAGATTCATTAGAACAAGAGCATCATTCATTAAGTATAAGGAATTTAGTTGATTTCTCAAATTTTAAGCTCAATTTAAGTATTTGACATGGATGTTTGAGCTACACCTCGTTGGGCAGGAGTAGAAAGACCAACCTAACATGTTGGAGTTGGTAGTGGTGTTGTATGGTGATGGCTAAGCTTACCATAATATGTGTGGTGTTGTATGGTGATTTATGAATATACATATGAATGTTTGGATCAAGCTTGAGCTGAACATCAATGGCTTATAATATAACCAAGCCAATTCCAATCAACAATAAACTCAACTCGACTAAGTCAATTAAAGTCATATGCCCAACCCTACTAAACTTATCACCTTGCCTCAAAAGTTTAGCCATGTAACTCAACTAATGTTATAAAATAAAAAAGATTAATCACATACCAATGGGATATAGTAAGACTTCTATTTGGACTAGAAAAGTGTTAGTAGGACATCCGAGTTGACCTTATGAATTGAATGCCTTGTAACATAAAAAATGCAATACATCTAAATAATGTAAAATTTTATAAATTTTAATTTTTTTATAGTGTTAATTTCAATTGAGGCTCGAATATACAACCAAATGTATGAAACATATGCATTGAATTTTAATTATTTCAACTTTTTAAGAATGATGGTCATCCTCATTGACATGATAACCTCTTATGTATGATAGTGAAGTGCTTGAAATATAAAATAAAGTAATAAGAAAATGCAAATATTGAGTCATTCTTAATATATTTATATCATGACTTGATGCTCCCTTTTATATAAGATAAATTGATTCATATTATTACATTTTACCATTATATTTTGATTCAAGTTGATTAAATTATATAAAAAATTTAATTTTATCCCAGTAGCCTATCGAGTAAACTGTTTTGAAGCATACACTCATTGAAATAAATCTAGAAAAAATGAAGAAGTTTTAATGCTCTGTCAATGTAAACACATAAGCAAATAATATTGGGTCACAAGCATGTAAATACATTTTTATATCACAAAATGAAAGTAAAAATGGGCATTCAAGCACAATCTTCATACAACTCGAATTAGAACTGAGGATTAACCTAAGTGTCTTTTTATTCTTCGTCAATCAATCATCTTCTTGTTTGTGGAATAGTTTATCTAGCCATTGCAAGGCACCATCAAGCGATGGGGTTTATCCTGTTCATCCTAATCCCATATATCAAATTAGGCCTATCTCTAATTTAAATCACATTTATTTTTAAGAAAAAAAAACTAACTTACTCTATAAAGTATAGTTTAATATGCAAATACATAGTCACTTATTAGCAGGTATATAATCATACAAAGTGCAACATCGGTCAGTGCTAAGCCATCTATTATTTTGGGCCATGCACGCAAACATGAATTAATAGCACTTGAAAGCATATAAGAAATTAACTTCCCATCTAGTATAACGGGTAAATCATCACAAAAAAGAATACATTGCATCATAGTCTACATAACATAGAATAATAAATTATAATCACTCTAATTAAAACTCTGGTTAGTGGTCCACCAATCATGTCTAATGTATGTCATGACCAAACCTGATATAAATTGTTATATTGGGTCAGGTCCATCATATCATGGTTATAAAAATTGATGACTTTCGGTGATCTATTTAGAAGAAATTTAAGATTTTTCTTTCATTATTATAACCACAGAGTGACTAATATTATCAAAATATTACAAGAAAAAAATTCAATATCTTTTATGATCATATCTCAAATTATACAATAAAAATAGTTTATATATTAATTATAACAAATCATTTAAATAAGAAAATATGTTTATCACCATGAATATTAAGAGAATAGACCTAATGTGGCAACATACCTAAAGTCTTTCTCAATAAAAACTAATAATTTCTATTCAACCAAAACCTTAGCCTTTTATGAAGTAACTCATGTGAATAAAATAATGGCGAGCGATCCAAACTCTTTATGTTACATGAAACTACTAAACAAAAAAAAGAAAAATGATATCTACCATTTTGAAATATAGTAAAGGAACATATCAACATATCATTATGTTGTGTCAATCAAGCACAGTGCCAATATGAAAACTACTGTCAACAATCAGCAGATGTCAAATAATAATATAGATAGCTATTTTAACATGATATTACAAATAAAGTAATACAATATGATAGGTAGGCTTTTGTAAGGCCCAAGTTCTAAAATTCTCTAAACTTTATTGTAGGCCTAAATTTGTACAAAAGCCTACAATAAAGTTAAATTAAAACAAAGTTGTAAGGCCCAAGTTCTAAAATTCTCATCTCATCGCAATATCAATACTAAAATTTTACTACAATTTTAAGCATTACATATGTCATTCAAGCATAAAAATCCATTGAAAACCCAACCATCAAAGAGAGTAAGAAATAAAATCTTGAACCAACTGCAAGTTAGTGTCATATTTCAACACCAAATTAAAATACATAATGAAGCTTACTGAAAGTAGAATATGAACATCACCTTTCAAAGGAGTGAAACTTACTAATATTAAAGTCACACTTTACACAACTATTTTCAGACATTATTTCTTAGAGTAGTGAGGTTCTATATAGCACACATGCACTCAGACAAATAAAAAATTTTTCAAAATTACATAAAGAATGATCTATTAGCAACCAACATTTCAACATCAATATCACATAATGAAAGTCCANGAATCCATTGAAAACCCAACCATCAAAGAGAGTAAGAAATAAAATCTTGAACCAACTGCAAGTCAGTGTCATATTTCAACACCAAATTAAAATACATAATAAAGCTTACTGAAAGTAGAATATGAACATCACCTTTCAAACAAGGAGTGAAGCTTACTAATATTAAAGTCACACTTTACACAACTATTTTCAGACATTATTTCTTAGAGTAGTGAGGTTCTATATAACACACATGCCCTCAGACAAATAAAAAAAATTTCAAAATTACATAAAGAATGATCTATTAGCAACCAACATTTCAACATCAATATCACATAATGAAAGTCCANACTTTTTTTATAAATCGATGTTTTGTTTTTTAATAAATGGTGTAAAATAATATACTTGAAATAGACATTGTCTTAATTAGAGAGAGCGGTAACAAAGCAATAGTGGCCACGCTAAGCAGCGGCAAACATGATATTTTATTTTATTTTTTAGTTTCTATTAATTATAAATATGCTAAAATTTGAATTTGATATTTTTAGACTGTTGAAAATGGTTCCATCATTATTTACAAAAAATGATTTTTTATTTGTATTTGGAAAAATGTAAGCCTTATATTTTATTTTAAACATTATATTTTGAGTTTAAATATTACTTGATTTTATCTATCGGTTAGGTTAACAATGTCACTCAAATTTTTATTTCNTAGACTATTGAAAATGGTTCCATCATTATTTACAAAAATTGATTTTTTATTTGTATTTGGGAAAATGTAAGCCTTATATTTTAATTTAAACATGATATTTTGAGTTTAAATATTACTTGATTTTATCTATCGGTTAGGTTAACAATGTCACTCAAATTTTGATTTCTTAAATTAGTGTTAATTATAAATATGTTTATAGTTTGAGTTAGAGAGTTTAGATTGACAACGATACCACTAGGGGTATAAATGAGCCAAACACGAGCGAGCCCAGGCTATTTCGAGCTCAAAAAGTGTGTTCGTGTTCGGCTCGTTTAGCAAANTATTTCTTAAATTATTGTTAATTATAAATATGTTTATAGTTTGAGTTGGAGAGTTAAGATTGACAACGATGCCACTAGGGGTGTAAACGAGCCGAACACGAGCGAGCCCAGGCTCAGCTCATGTTTGGATCGCTTATATTTCGAGCTCAAAAAGTGTGTTCGTATTCGACTCCTTTGGTTATCTAGCCAAACATGAGCCATTCACGAATAAAGAGTTGTTTTGAAACCCTAATCACGTAGTCATAAGATGTTATGGATTGGGGCAAGATTTAAAACATCATTTGAATCTAAATTAANAGTTCAGCTGGTGTTCGGCTCGTTTATATTTCAAGTTCAAAAAGTGTGTTCGTGTTCGGCTCATTTGTTTAGCGAGCCGAACACGAGACGTTCACGAACAAAGAATCGTTTTGACAACCCTAATCACGTAGTCATAAGATGTTATGGATTGGGGCAAGATTTAAAACATCATTTGAATCTAAATTAATAATTTTTATTCTATTTTTTTGATTAATACTTTTAATTGATTATAAATCTTTGTGGTCTTGTAGTCAATTAAATTTTTTAGAAGCACTACTTATCATGTATATATATATATATATATATATATATAATTGATTAGTAGTATTNCGAATCTTTTTGACAGCCCTACTAGCATGTACATATATAGCATCTAAATTTTATTATTCACATAACTCTAATATTTTATTTATATCACATCAAAAATATCATTACTTTTTATTAAACCAAATAAAATCTTGAGACTTGATGCATCTACCCTTAAGCACGTGGTCAACTGGTCATCAAGCAACTGCTAACCTTGTCGCCATATTTGTCTTCAAAACCTCACCTTTACCATATATCTCTTCATCAATCTATAAATCCCACCCGAATCATTCACCAAAAANGTTCAGAAGAAATACATAAATAAATAAAACTGACAAGCCCTAGTCCTGCAAATTTTTTGACAGCCGTAAATTTGACATTGTGACTTTCAATTAGGGTTGTCAAAAAAAACTTGTTGTTCGTTAACAGCTCGTTGTCGGCTCCTTCATTAAGTAAACGAGCGGAACACCAATAAGTTTTTAAGGCTCGAATTATAAACGAGTCAAACATGAACAGTTCTTTGTTCGCTCGTGTTCGGCTCATTTTAGCTCGAAATAAAAAGAAAATTATATAATTATTTATATGATAATATATTACATAATTATTTATATAATAATATATTATATATATTTATATATAAGTTTAAATCATAACACCTCGTGTGGTAATGTGGTTAATATCTTCTTTTGTATACATTTTTTGTTCAGGAATCTCACACCTTACATCTATTTTTTCCAAATTAATTTTTACGAGCCAATTTCGAGCCGAACACGAATATTTAAATCGAGCTGAACATGAACACACTGTTCATGAGCCGATTTTGAACATGAGCCGATTTCAAACATGAGCTATCTCGAACGAACCGAACACGAGCCAAGCCTGAGCTCGCTCAAGCACGGCTCGTTTACAGCCCTACTTCCAATGTGGGGTTACGCCATCAGGCTAATCTGGCTCATGCCCTTGACTTGCCATCATTTTTGTAAATAAATATTTATACTTTTTGAATTAAACGAACGTCTATATTATTTATCTATATTTAATAAGTAATGCCGTGAGCAAATGACACTACTCGGTACACTAATTGCAGTAATCGTCATTGCAATCATCATAGAGGTATCGAGCATGGAACTTCTTCATTAATTAGCAATTATAAATCCTTCTATCTTAGTTATTAGGAAGAGAAGCCAAAAGAATCGTTTGACTAAAGTATGAAATTAAAATTCTTTCTATTGTGCTTCTTGTGCTCCCTTTGCCATAGACTTGTTTTTTGCATAATAAAATATATCAATGAGATTCATTAGAACAAGAGCATCATTCATTAAGTATAAGAAATTTAGTTGATTTCTCAAATTTTAAGCTCAATTTAAGTATTTGACATGGGTGTTTGAGCTACACCTTGTTGGGCAGGAGTAGAAAGACCAACCTAACATGTTGGAGTTGGTAGTGGTGTTGTATGGTGATGGCTAAGCTTACCATAATATGTGTGGTGTTGTATGGTGATTTATGAATATACATATGAATGTTTGGATCAAGCTTGAGCTGAACATCAATGGCTTATAATATAACCAAGCCAATTCCAATCAACAATAAACTCAACTCGACTAAGTCAATTAAAGTCATATGCCCAACCCTACTAAACTTATCACCTTGCCTCAAAAGGTTAGCCATGTAACTCAACTAATGTTATAAAATAAAAAAGTTTAATCACATACCAATGGGATATAGTAACACTTCTATTTGGACTAGAAAAGTGTTAGTAGGACATCAGAGTTGACCTTATAAATTGAATGCCTTGTAACATAAAAATGCAATACATCTAAATAATGTAAAAATTTTTTAAGATTTAATTTTTTATAGTGTTAATTTCAATTGAGGCTCGAATATACAACCAAATGTATGAAACATATGCATTGAATTTTAATTATTTCAACTTTTCAAGAATGATTGTCATCCTCATTGACAAGATAACCTCTTATGTATGATAGTGAAGTGCCTGAAATATAAAATAAAGTAATAAGAAAATGCAAATATTGAGTCATTCTTAATATATTTAATTCATGACTTGATGCTCCCATTTATATAAGATAAATTGATTCATATTATTACATTTTACCATTATATTTTGATTCAAGTTGATTAAATTATATAAAAAATTTAATTTTATCCTAGTAGCCTATCGAGTAAACAGTTTTGAAGCATACACTCATTGAAATAAATCTAGAAAAAATGAAGAAGTTTTAATGCTCTATCAATGTAAACACATAAGCAAATAATATTGGGTCACAAGCATGTGTATACATTTTTATATCACAAAATGAAAGTAAAAATGGGCATTCAAGCACAATCTTGATACAACTCGAATTAGAACTGAGGATTGACCAAAGTGTCCTTTTATTCTTCATCAATCAATCATCTTCTTGTTTGTGGAATACTTTATCTAGGCATTGCAAGGCACCATCAAGCGATGGGGTTTATCCTGTTCATCCTAATCCCATATATCAAATTAGGCCTATCTATAATTTAAATCACATTTATTTTTAAGAAAAAAAAACTAACTTAATCTATGAAGTATAGTTTAATATGCAAATACATAGTCACTTATTAGCAGGTATATAATCATACAAAGTGCAACATCGGTCAGTGCTAAGCCATCTATTATTTTGGGCCATGCACGCAAACATGAATTAATAGCACTTGAAAGCATATAAGAAATTAACTTCCCATCTAGTATAACGGGTAAATCATCACAAAAAAGAATACATTGCATCGTAGAATACATAACATAGAATAATAAATTATAATCACTCTAATTAAAACTCTGATTAATGGTCTACAAAACATGTCTAATGTGTGTCATAACCGAACCTGATATAAATTGTTATATTCAGTCAGGTCCATCATATCATGGTTATAAAAATTAATGACTTTCGGTGATCTATTTAGAAGAAATTTTAATTTTTTCTTTCAATATTATAAACACAGAGTGACTAATATTATCAAAATATTACAAATAAAAATAATCAATATATTTTATGATCATATCTCAAATTATGAAATAAAAATAGTATATATATTGATTATATCAAATCATTTAAATAAGAAAATATGTTTATCACCATGAATATTAAGATAATAGACCTAATATGGCAACATGCCTAAATCTTTCTCAAAGAAAACTAATAATTTCTATTCAACCAAAACCTTAGCCTTTTGTGAAGTAACTCGTGTGAATAAAATAATGGCAAGCAATCCAAACTCTTTATGTTACATGAAACTACTAAACAAAAAAGAATAATGATATCTACCATTTTGAAATATAGTAAAGGAACATATCAACATATCATTATGTTGTGTCGATCAAGCACAGTGTCAATATGAAAACTACTGTCAACAATCATCAGATGTCAAATAATAATATGAATAACTTTTTTAACATGATATTATAAATAAAGTAATACAATATGATAGGTAGGCTTTTGTAAGGCCCAAGTTCTAAAATTCTCTAAACTTTATTGTAGGCCTAAATTTGTACAAAAGCCTACAATAAAGTTAAATTAAAACAAAGTTGTAAGGCCCAAGTTCTAAAATTCTCATCTCATCGCAATATCAATACTAAAATTTTACTACAATTTTAAGCATTACATATGTCATTCAAGCATAAAAATCCATTGAAAACCCAACCATCAAAGAGAGTAAGAAATAAAATCTTGAACCAACTGCAAGTTAGTGTCATATTTCAACACCAAATTAAAATACATAATGAAGCTTACTGAAAGTAGAATATGAACATCACCTTTCAAAGGAGTGAAACTTACTAATATTAAAGTCACACTTTACACAACTATTTTCAGACATTATTTCTTAGAGTAGTGAGGTTCTATATAGCACACATGCACTCAGACAAATAAAAAATTTTTCAAAATTACATAAAGAATGATCTATTAGCAACCAACATTTCAACATCAATATCACATAATGAAAGTCCAAAATCACTAAGAAAACATTTTTTTTAAAATAAGAGAAATCAATGCAATAATCTCTACAACTACTTACATAAGAACACATCACATCATAATATTGACATCATTTTTAGAATGAGGTCTATACTCTCTCTAGATGCTTCGAGTTTAACCTTAGCATTTTCTTAGTGATTTACTTTGAGGAATGGTGAAGGAACCAACATGATATAAAACTCAAAGAAAATATTCACTCCTTAGGGATTTATATGCTAGACACCAAATCTCCAGCCCTTGGTTGAGAGAATTAGGTTTTAGTCATTAAAGCCCAAGTTGAGTTTCTATAGGGAGGAAAATTTTCAAACAAATCACTTGTCCCTAAAGGCTTAGGCTTCACCTTTGTATCCCACTTTGCACCCTTAAGGTCTGGTGACCTTCTTGTGGTTTGGAAAGAATCCTATTAGGTGTAAGACTAACTTTAGACCAAGGCAAGGTTTACGTTCTAATGGGAACCTAAAAAGTAAAATCTCAAAAAATAATTAAAATTAAAGCAAAAGAAATTTAAATCATCAAAATTAAAATTTGAAACCTATTAAAATTTCAAAAGTCACCAAAATTAAAAAAATTAGAGAAAATTAAAACCACCAAAATCAAATCAAAGGAAAGATTGAAGTCAACACATACTAAAATCTTCAATTGTAAATAAAACCTAGTTAAATCAACCAACCAACATATAATTAAATCTACCCTAAAAATTTATGAAATCCTAAAATTAAACATGAACAAAAGCAACATAATAAAAATTTAAGTAAAGGATGACCAAATTTATCAAATTACCTAAATCAAAAATTCGAACCCTAATCCCAATCATCAAGAAAATGTTACAAAAATTCATACTCAAATTAAAACAATCTAAAATAAACTTTATAAAGTAATCTCATAAGTAATCAAACAAATAAAAATTTCATCAAATTAACATAAGGAATTAAAATCACTAATTAAAGTAATAAAGTTAATTAAACCTAGATAAACCCATAACTCCAAGCCCAAGCCCTCAAAAGCCCATGAAAACCTAAACCCTACAACCTAAGATCAAACTCATGACAAAATTAATCTATTAAAAAGAGAAAAATAAAATTAGGACTAACCGAATCTGAAGACAAACACCAAAAGATAAAGTGTGAATAAAAAAATTTTCAAGACCCAACTCATGGCACCTAGGTCTATACACACCCAAATCATCTTATGGGGAGTTAAAGCAAGACTAAATTTGAGTTTAGCCACCCAAAATAAGGCCTCCCCAATGGTTTCAAGCTTCTTGCATGCCACCTCCATGTCTGTTGGAGCTCTCCATGCTCAAGACATCAAAAGTTGAGAAAGTTCCCTTTCTCTATTCAATGCTTCTGACAACCCCTCTTCCCAAGCTATGATGAGCTCAGAAGAGATCTCAGAGGTCTATAAGCTCCTTTATGGCCTCCGATGGCCATAAGATGCCTTCGCCCGAGAGTTTCCCATCCAAGGAAAACTCTCAATTATTTAGCTAAACCTAGTGACCATGCTACCAAATTTGAAGACACATACTTAAGCGGCCAATTTCCCCATTTCCAAGCCCTCCACATCATTCCATGAATCTAATTTCATTAGCCAAATCTGGAACATTTCACGGCCTTAGATCTAAACTCCTCAAAACTCAAAACTAACCCTCCCACTAGCTTAACAGAGGTTTAAAACCTCTTTCTCAATCAAATTCCCCAATTCTTGTAGCCTCTAACCCTCTCCAACATTAACTCGAGGCATAATTTGGTCTAGTCTATACTTTGATCGGATTTCAATTCAAATTGAAGCTTGGAGGATGAGCACACAATCAAAGTGACCGTCTCCGTCACTCCAATTGAGGAATCACCACTTGGGCGAAGGTAATGGCCAAAAATCCCTATATTACTCTCGGTTCTAGTCTTTTGTGAATGAAATGGTGAATTTAGTTTGCATTTGTAGTATGGATAGAATCCTTAGGCTCAATCATAGTGAAATTCCATGCACCCTGGCTTGAGATTTTAATCATATAAGGCGTACAGTGAGCGAGCTCCGGTGTTTTAGGGACGATGATGGAGCAATGTGTATTTGTGTTGTTTGAAACAAGTAGTGTTGATTGAGCCATACCTTGGAACATCAGAGTGACGCGTAGGGTAGCGAATCAGTGCCAGCACATTAGCTTGTGTGGATAGCAGAGTGAATGGTAGAGTGAAGTGTAGGGCAAGGAATTAGTGTCAGCAAAGTAGCTTGTGTGGATAGCAGAGTGAATGGCAGAGTGAAGCGTAGAGACTCGGTAGAGTGACGTGTGGAGGTATCAAAGCTATCAAAGATGCGCTCGCGGCCGTGTGGATAAGTAAAAAATAATATTTTATTTATTTAATTAATCCCAAAAAATGTTAAACCCTTTTAGAAAATTATAACTTGGTAAATAAAAAAAACTGAAATAAACATACGCCTGAACTCAGTGAAGTAAGAGGAATTTAATTAAAATAAAAATAAAAAAATTTGGTTTATAACTATTTCTAATTAAGACTCACACACACTTAAAAGCTCATAAAAAATTGAATATATATCCAAAAATAATGAAATTCGAACCAAATATGCCTTCTATCCTTGAAGATATTCCTTGATTTTTCTAAGAACATATGACATCTCCAAGCCTGAAAACCCTAATTTTCCATGGAAATATCATTTATTTGATAAAATTGTTTTAAAATTTTAAAATAAAATTCTAAAAAAATATGAACAAAAAAAATTAAAATCACTAAGTTTATTAATTAAAAATAGTAATTTCAACCTTTGGAAACTAAAAATTAAAAAAAAATCTTTGGATGGTAGATTTATAAAAATTAGAAATTTACCAACTAGCCTTTGTCTCCAAATTTAATTAAAATAGTATAAATTGGCTTAGAAATCTTAATGTTAAAGTTTAATGAATCTAAGAAGACAATTAATTAATTTAATTTAAAAAATAAATGGTATAATTACATAAGAAATTGATAATTGCACAGTTACCAAAAAATTTAAAAAACTGCACTTAGAAAAATCTTAGCAAATCTTAATCAAATCAAAATAAAAAAAAGTTAAAAACTTAATTCAGCTCTTAATACACTTACCAAAGATCTGTAAACTCACTAAAAAAAAATCCAACTTAAGCTCGAGAGAATTTGGAGAATTACAAATATGGGGATAAAAAATTGCCATATGTTTTCCCCCAGTCCACATACTGACAACTAAAGTTTTTCTGATAGATGCACTTGGATATAAATTGGCTTTTGGTATTTTTGGTTCCTATTTTGTCTTTTTTTACTTCTGTCAATTAGAATTTCAACAATTTGTTTGATCCTCTCTCCATCTACCAAAGTTTTGAGTTTATTTAAGTCACATTGATCATTTCTCTAACATTCAGATAACTTGAGATTGGATGGAGGGTCAGTGTAATTGTGAGTATAAAGTCCTCTATCCAATAGCCAATTATCAAGACATAAATTAAAATTACCCTCACCAACATCCTAAATAAAATAGTCTTCTGCTTGTTCTCTGATTTCAGAAAGCTTGCCCAAGTTTTAGAGTTTCCTATTTTTTTGCACCCATAAGGGTTGGTTATTATTACAATACTTGTTGTGCATATAATGAGACCATAAAAATTCTGTTAATCTTAATTTAATCCATAATTTGTAGAAGTATACATGATCAATACATTAAAAGCATTTAAAACCTAGACCATCGGCCCCAAGAGGTTTACATAGTTTATTCCATTTGGACCAATGCAATTGCTTCTTTCGGGATTCCCAAAGGAATTTGTTGAAGTTTGTTTCTAAGATTTTTTGTGTACTTTTCTTCATCCTCGGCATTTGCAGAATATAAACGGGAAATGAGAAGATAATACTTTTTAGGAAAGTTAGTCTACCTCTATTGGAAAGAAATGAGCTTGTCCAGCAGTTAATTTGTGAATTTACCTTTTCAACTACCTCTTCAAAATGAGATTGTCTTCTCTTTCCTTTAATAAGTTGTATGCCAAGGTATTTTAGAGGAAGATCAACCTGCCTGAAGCTAGTGAAGTCACTTATCCACAATTTTAAAGAAGTCTACAACTTGCTATTGCCTATAATATGACACTTTGCTTTGTTGAATCGCATACCAGAAGCCTCCTAAAATTCAATGAGGATTTTCCCTGTCTTCTTCATAGCTTGCTTACTTGCATTTGTAAAAACTACTACATCATCTGCATATGCTAAGAGGCTCACCAAATAGTTAAATTTGTGTTCATATCTGATATATTGGTGTATNTGATTTGTATTGTTTGAAACAAGTAGTGTTGATTGAGCCATACCTTGGAACAGCAGAGTGACGCATAGGGTAGCAAATTAGTGCCAGCACATTAGCTTGTGTGGATAGCAGAGTGAATGGTAGAGTGAAGTTTAGGGCAAGGAATTAGTGTCAGCAAAGTAGCTTGTGTGGATAGCAGAGTGAATGATAGAGTGACGCGTAGAGACTTGGTAGAGTGACGTGTGGAGGTATCAAAGCTATCAAAGATGCGCTGGCGGCCGTGTGGATAAGTTAAAAAATAATATTTTATTTTTTTAATTAATCCCAAAAAATGTTAAACCCTTTTAGAAAATTATAACTTGGTAAATAAAAAAAATGAAATAAACATACACCTGAAATCAGTGAAGTAAGAGGAATTTAATTAAAATAAAAATAAAAAAATTTAGTTTATAACTATTTCTAAAATGAATTAAGACTCACACACACTTAAAAGCTCATAAAAAATTGAATATTAATGAAATTCGAACCAAATATGCCTTCTATCTTTGAAGATATTCCTTGATTTTTCTAAGAACAGATGACATCTCCAAGCCTGAAAACCCTAATTTTCCATGGAAATATCATTTATTTGATAAAATTGTTTTAAAATTTTAAAATAAAATTCTAAAAAACTATGAACAAAAAAAATTAAAATCATTAAGTTTATTAATTAAAAATAGTAATTTCAACCTTTGGAAACTAAAAATTAAAAAAAAAATCTATGGATGGTAGATTTATAAAAATTAGAAATTTACCAACTAGCCTCTGTCTCCAAATTTAATTAAAATAGTATAAATTGGCTTAAAAATCTTAATGTTAAAGTTTAATGAATCTAAGAAGACAATTAATAAATTTAATTAAAAAATTAAATGGTATAATTACATAAGAAATTGATAGTTGCACAGTTACCAAAAAATTTAAAAATTGCACTTAGAAAAGTCTTAGCAAATCTTAATCAAATCAAAATAAAAAAAGTTAAAACCTTAATTCAACTCTTAATACACTTACCAAAGATCTGTACACTAAAAATAAAATCCAACTTAAGCTCGAGAGAATTTGGAGAATTACAAATATGGGGATAAAAAATTGTCATATGTTTTCCCCCAGTCCACGTGCTGAAAACTAAAGTTTTTCTGATAGATGTACTTGGATATAAATTGGCTTTTGGTATTTTTGGTTCCTATTTTGTCATTTTTTTACTTCTGTTAATTAGAATTTCAACAATTTGTTTGATCCTCTCTCCATCTACCAAAGTTTTGAGTTTATTTAAGTCACATTGATCATTTCTCTAACATTCAGATAACTTGAGATTGGATGGAGGGTCAGTGTAATTGTGAGTATAAAGTCCTCTATCCAATAGCCAATTATCAAGACATAAATTAAAATTACCCTCACCAACATCCTAAATAAAATAGTCTTCTGCTTGTTCTCTGATTTCATAAAGCTTGCCCAAGTTTTAGAGTTTCCTATTTTTTTGCACCCATAAGGGTTGGTTATCATTGCAATACTTGTTGTGCATATAATGAGACCATAAAAATTCTGTTAATCTTAATTTAATCCATAATTTGTAGAAGTATACATGATCAATATATTAAAAGCATTTAAAACCTAGACCATCAGCCCCAAGAGGTTTACATAGTTTATTCCATTTGGACCAATGCAATTGCTTCTTTCGGGCTTCCCAAAGGAATTTGTTGAAGTTTGTTTCTAAGATTTTTTGTGTACTCTTCTTCATCCTCGGCATTTGCAGAATATAAAGGGGAAATGAGAAGAGAATACTTTTTAGGAAAGTTAGTCTACCTCTATTGGAAAGAAATGAGCTTGTCCAGCAGTTAATTTGTGAATTTACCTTTTCAACTACCTCTTCAAAATGAGATTGTCTTCTCTTTCCTTTAATAAGTTGTATGCCAAGGTATTTTAGAGGAAGATCAACCTGCCTGAAGCTAGTGAAGTCACTTATCCACAATTTTAAAGAAGTCTACAACTTGCTATTCCCTATAATATGACACTTTGCTTTGTTGAATCGCATACCAGAAGCCTCCTAAAATTCAATGAGAATTTTCCCTGTATTCTTCATAGCTTGCTTACTTGCATTTGTAAAAACTATTACATCATCTGCATATGCTAAGAGGCTCACCAAATAGTTAAATTTGTGTTCATATCTGATATATTGGTGTATGTTATGTGTATGATTGATCAGCTTTGAAACAAAGTCAAAAGCTAGGATGAAAATAGTTAGAGATAGAGGGTCACCTTGTTAGATGCCCTAGTTAGCTTTAAAATAATCATGTGTTTTCTCATTGAGCAAAACTGCGTACTCTGTGTTAAATAACCACCTATTAATCAAGTTGCAAAATTCACTAGGAATACTTCTTGCTTTGAGCACCTCAATGATGTACTTCCTACTAATAATATCATAGGCTTTCATCTGATCTAATTTGAGAATTAAATTTCCACCTCTGCAAGGTTTGTCTAGATCTATTAGTAGTTCTTGAGCTAGCAACACATTATCTGAAATACATCTTATGTTGCAAAATGTTGATTAAGTTGGGGTAATCAGTGCTGTCAAGTATGGTTGAAGCCTACTAACCAAGATTTTGCTTATCAGTTTGGTGATGACATTGGTGAGATTGATNGCTTGAAACAAAGTTAAAAGCTAGGATGAAAATAGTTAGAGATAGAGGGTCACCTTGTTAGATGCCTCAATTAGCTTTAAAATAATCATGTGTTTTCTCATTGAGCAAAACTGTGTACTCTGTGTTAAATAACCACCTTTTAATCAAGTTGCAAAATTCACTAGGAATACTTCTTGCTTTGAGCACCTCAATGATGTACTTCCTACTAATAATATCATAGGCTTTCATCTGATCTAATTTGAGAATTAAATTTCCACCTCTGCAGGGTTTGTCTAGATCTATTAGTAGTTCTTGAGCTAGCAGCACATTATCTGAAATACATCTTATGTTAAAAAATGTTGATCAAGTTGGGGTAATCAGTGTTGTCAAGTATGGTTGAAGCCTACTAACCAAGATTTTGCTTATCAGTTTGGTGATGACATTGGTGAGATTGATTGGTAAGAAATCTTCCCAGCTAGTTTTACTTTTCTCTTTTAGAATAAGAGTAATTGTAGTGGTGGTAAAATATTTGTGAGGGTCCTCGCCTAGGAAGAAGTTTTGTGCAACTAATATAACCTTTTTTTTAACAATACACCATGATTCCTTATAAAAATCAGAGGTGAACCCATCGGCCCGAGCAACCTTACCACTATTTATGGAGTTAAGGCCCTTCATAATTTCATCTTCATTAGGTGGGTAAGTGAGCTTGAGATGTTTTGTGACATATATATTTTCTTCAAATAGGGCAGAATCAATTATTGTAAGTTCATTATGAGTTTCATTCATCAAGTTTTAGAAGTAAGTGACAACACTAGAGGCAATCTATTGAGGATCGACATTCCAACTTCCATTTTTATCCTTGATTTTATATAGATCATTAAATTTTCTTCTATACTTGATACAAGCATGGTAATATTTGGAGTTCCTATCACCCTTCAGTAAATCTGGTATCAGAAGCTTTTCTTTTAAAAAATTCCTCTTTCTAATTGATGGCATTAAGTAAATTGGCATTGGCTTCATGAAGTTCCTATTCGGTGGCCTTCCCTCTATTCATAGCTTCTTCTATGAGAACAACATTTTGTTTAGCTTGAGTGACTTTATGGATGAGATTTCCAAAACATTCCCAATTCCATTTTCTTAAAATTTTAGCTACAATTTTTTGGAGTTGTCAAAGTCTATACCAGTGACTAATAGAAATTTTAGTATTCCAAGCATTATTCATCACCTCCTAATAATCAGTGTGTTTTGACCAAACACTAAAGTATCTAAAAGGAGATTTCACAATTATTTTTGTTGTTGAAATGGTCAGTAAAAGTGGTTTATGGTCTGATCATGTCATAGGAAGATGTTTCACTGCAGAATAGGTAAAATTCTCTATCCAATGCTGATTTACAAGAAATTTTTCTAACAACTCATAAATTTTTCCTCTTTCCTAAGTAAAAAGGGAGCCTTGTAACCCAAACCAAATAGTTCAACAACTTTTATATTATTGGAGAATATCACCATGTTGTTTAAATCAGTCGTTCTGCCTCCTCTCTTTTCAGTAGGATTAGCAAAACAATTGAAATCACCTCCAAGGGTCCAGTTATTATACATATTAGTAATGATCAGTGTTAACTGTGGCCAGAGTTCAATTATGTCCCAACAGTTGCAGCCTGCATATATAAAAGTAGCATAATATGTTAAACCTTTCAACTTGAATACAATATGGATATATTGGGAGTGATCTACAAGAACATTCCAAGTTATTTCTTTTCTACAAAAAAGCCAAATTTAGTTATTTGTGTTTGCATAGTGTTTGAACCCATAGACTTCTTTAAGAATCAATTTTCGATTTATGAACACCATTGGTTCTCTAATTGGCATACACCATAATTTGTGAACCCTGTTGAGTTTACTCAGTCTATTAAGGGAATTAGGCTTTGTTATTCCCCAAATATTTCAGCATAGAAGGTTAATCATGGTGTGTAGATTTTTCTACTATAGTAAGTCTAAAGAGGGAATCTGTCTTGTGATTATATGAGGATCCCCCAGTGATAATGATATTTTATTCTTATAAGATTCTAAGCTCTAGATTTCCTCTCCTTTTCCTTCTAATCTTCTGCACAGACCAATTAGCTTCAATGAGTTGTCTCATATCAGAGAGTGCATTTTCATTCACCTGGAGTTATCAATCAAACATTCCATTATAGAATATTCTATGGAAGTTGGGACAGTGATGTCACCATCTATTGCATCAGGTACTTCTTCCTCCTCCTGTTGTCGGTTTATGCATACATTTTCCTTTGTTGTATCCAAATCATTTCCTTGGTCATGGTGTTGTTCAGTAAGTGTGCCCCCAAAAATAGTATTTGTCTCCAACTCAAATAATTCATTATTACTCTTCTCCTTCAATTGAGGTTCTGGTATTTGATTTTCATCAGTAGTTGTTGTTGTAGGTACCTTATTAATTAACTCTTGAGTGAAGTTTTGATCTTCCATTGCATCAAGGTGGATAGGAGCATTAGATTTTAGTTTAGGGTGGACTCTAAAACACTTCTCCAAGGTGTGTCCAAACATTTTACAACTCCCACAATATTTTGGTCTTTGTTCCATGATGACAGGTTACCAAAATCCATTGTGTGTAGTTCCAATTCAAATTTTAAGGTTATGTCTATTTCCACCAGGATTCTTGCAGCTGATGGCCTTGTAAAGTTGAAGGTTGGGACATCAAGCTTCAAAGGTTTGCTCAAAATAGCTCCAAGTAAGAATAAGATTTGGTGATTTAATAAGTTTAGTTTTAGGCAAGGAAATTTAAACTAAATGGGAACTATGAGGGGTTTTTGGCTAGGATCAAACTCAGTTTACCATTTGAGTTTCATATTCTTTCCGTCAATTAACATATATTTTTTTGAAAATTTTTTTGGCATAGTCTTCCTCTTCTTGGAGTTGTATCATTACATGTCTCTCATCAAATAAACCAACCTTCTAATCACGAAATAATTTGAGATCATCAAAGGATTTTCTAATAAGTTCCATTTT
>JXCR01148293.1:265207-278120 GCA_002079205.1 Phalaenopsis hybrid cultivar
ACTTTACTATCTTGTTTGTAAACTAATGTTAATTTACTATATACTATTTAAGCTAGTATTTTATGTTATAATCACATTAAGCTATGATAAGTTCATTTTTAGACATTATATTGCTTCATATTAGTGCTACAATAATGTTCATCAGATACCAAAGACATCTACATTACTTCGCTTTTATCAAATATTCACTCGATTTGTTCGATAATACAATAAATAAAATACTATTTAGCAAAATACATTAAAAGTCCACAATGCCAAACAAAATTTTATTTGCAGTCCGATTTCTAGCGGCTTAGTATGCCAATAAGGAATGGGTCGTTCTTCGCTCGAAATTGAAGTCCAAGTCATAAAACACATGAAATTTAACGAAACCTTTGTAATAGAATTTCGGTAAAACTCTGACAACAACTGCAAAATTTTTGCCAAGTGTTTAAAAATAAAAGTCTTTGCCAATATCATTAAATTTTGACCATGGCTTCATCAAAAACATCGAACTTTCAGGGACGGATCTCAGTGGATCGTGACAGTAAAGGCCACTCTGCCAAGCACAATATCTCGTCGCGAATTTAAGTCGTCTGCAAAGAACTCTACCCATCGCCCGTTCAGAACTGCAATTCAGGGTGTCTGTGTCTGCCGTCTACATGACTGACACGACCCAGCCCATGTCACATGCCCTTGGCGGTCGAGGCCACTACTACCGGTCAACGTGCAAACGATGGGTTCAAACGCCGCATTTTTAGCGCGGATTCTGACTTAAAGGTGTTCAATCATAATCCTACACATGGTAGCTTCGCGCCACTAGCTTTTCAACCAAACGCGAAGACCAATTGTGTGAATCAACGATTCCGCTCGTACTAGAATGAATTTCGATCGCGGCATGATCATTAGTAGGGTAAAACTAACTTGTCTCACGACGTTCTAAACATAACTCACGTTCCCAATTGGTGGGTGAACAATCTAACACTTGATGAATTCTGTTTCACAATGATAGGAAGAGCCGACATCATTGTGAAGAGGGATGGAAGAAGATTGAGTTTTTCAATTAAAATAAATATAAAAAAAATAAAAATCAATGGCTCTGAAAAAGAAAAAAAAAAGAGGGATGGAAGAAGCATTATATATCTCACAAATATCTTTAATCTCTTTCCTGGCTCTCCGAACACCCGAAATTTGCTTTCTGTGTTGCTTCGGCTCAGAGATTATTCTAGTTAACCGCCCACTGCAAAATTTCAGTCACAAGTTGAGCCAATTTAGCCTTCAACGCTAGCCAAAGCTGGTCTTCTTGTACTTCATTTTAGTCAGTTAAAAAGCAAAGATGTCGGTTCAAACACCAATCCCACATCCCATCTCATCCAACACCTATCCATAATCATGAAAGCCAACTTTTCTCTCCCTTTCTTGACTACCTTTACTATCCTCCTATATTTCTCTTCCAATGCATGCCATGCCAAACTAGAAGAAAAGCCTGCATCTCCCTCCAACATGCCAACACTTCTCATAAAAGGAANGCTAATATAACCTTTTTTTTTTAACAATACACCATGATTCCTTGTAAAAATCAGAAGTGAACCCATCGGCCCGAGCAACCTTACCACTATTTATGGAGTTAAGGGCCTTCATAATTTCATCTTCATTAGGTGGGTAAGTGAGCTTGAGATGTTTTGTGACATATATATTTTCTTCAAATAGGGCATAATCAATTATTGTAAGTTCATTATGAGTTTGATTCATCGAGTTTTAGAAGTAAGTGACAACACTAGAGGCAATCTATTGAGGATCGGCATTCCAACTGCCATTTTTATCCTTGATTTTAAATAGAGTATTAAATTTTATTCTATATTTGACACAAGCATGGTAATATTTGGAGTTCCTATCACCCTTCAGTAAATTTGGTATCAGAAGCTTTTCTTTTAAAAAATTCCTCTTTCTAATTGATGGCATTAAGTAAATTGGCATTGGCTTCATGAAGTTCCTATTAGGTGGCCTTCCCACTATTCATAGCTTCTTCTATGAGAACAACATTTTGTTTAGCTTGAGTGACTTTATGGATGAGATTTCCAAAACATTCCCAATTCCATTTTCTTAAAATTTTAGCTACAATTTTTTGGAGTTGTCAAAGTCTATACCAGTGACTAACAGAAATTTTAGTATTCCAAGCATTATTCATCACCTACTAATAATCAGTGTGTTTTGACCAAACATTAAAGTATCTAAAAGGAGATTTCACAATTATTTTTGTTGTAGGAGATTTCACAATTATTTTTGTTGTTGAAATGGTCAGTAAAAGGGGTTTATGGTCTGATCATGTTATAGGAAGATGTTTCACTGCATAATAGGTAAAATTCTCTATCCAATGCTGATTTACAAGAAATTTTTCTAACAACTCATAAATTTTTCCTCTTTCCTAAGTAAAAAGGGAGCCTTGTAACCCAAACCAAATAGTTCAACAACTTTTATATTATTGGAGAATATCACCATGTTGTTTAAATCAGTCGTTCTGCCTCCTCTCTTTTCAGTAGGATTAGCAAAAGTATTGAAATCACCTCCAAGGGTCCAGTTATTATGCATATTAGTAATGATCAGTGTTAACTGTGACCAGAGTTCAATTATGTCCCAACAGCTGCAGCCTGCATATATAAAAGTAGCATAATATGTTAAACCTTTCAACTTGAATACAATATGGACATATTGGGAGTGATCTACAAGAACATTCCAAGTTATTTCTTTTCTACAAAAAAGCCGAATTTAGTTATTTGTGTTTGCATAGTGTTTGAACCCATAGACTTCTTTAAGAATCAATTTTCGATTTATGAACACCATTGGTTCTCTAATTGGCATACACCATAATTTGTGAAACCTGTTGAGTTTACTCAATCTATTAAGGGAACTAGGCTTTGTTATTCCCCAAATATTTCAGCGTAGAAGGTTAATCATGGTGTGTAGATTTTTCTACTATAGTAAGTCTAAAGATGGAATCTGTCTTGTGATTATATGAGGATCCCCCAGTGATAATGATATTTTCTTCTTATAAGATTCTAAGCTCTAGGTTTCCTCTCCTTTTCCTTCTAATCTTCTGCACAGACCAATCAGCTTCAATGAGTTGTCTCATATCGGAGAGTGCATTTTCATTCACCTGAAGTTATCAATCAAACATTCCATTATAGAATATTCTATGAGAGTTGGGACAGTGATGTCACCATCTATTGCATCAGGTACTTCTTCCTCCTCCTGTTTTCGGTTTATGCATACATTTTCCTTTGTTGTATCCAAATCATTTCCTTGGTCATGGTGTTGTTCAGTAAGTGTGCCCCCAACAATAGTATTTGTCTCCAACTTAAATAATTCATTATTACTCTTCTCCTTCAATTGAGGTTCTGGCATTTGATTTTCATCAGTAGTTGTTGTTGTAGGTACCTTATTAATTAACTCTTGAGTGAAGTTTTGATCTTCCATTGCATCAAGGTGGATAGGAGCATTAGATTTTAGTTTAGGGTGGACTCTAAAACACTTCTCCAAGGTGTGTCCAAACATTTTACAACTCCCACAATATTTTGGTCTTTGTTCCATGATGACAGGTTACCAAAATCCATTGTGTGTAGTTCCAATTCAAATTTTAGGGTTGTCTATTTCCACCATGATTCTTGCAGCTGATGGCCTTGTAAAGTTGAAGGTTGGGACATCAAGCTTCAAAGGTTTGCTCAAAATAGCTCCAAGTAAGAATAAGATTTGGTGATTTAATAAGTTTAGTTTTAGGCAAGGAAATTTAAATCAAATGGGAACTATGAGGGGTTTTTGGCTAGGATCAAACTCAGTTGACCATTTGAGTTTCATATTCTTTCCGTCAATTAACATATTATATTTTGAAAAAAATTCTGGCATAGTCTTCCTCTTCTTGGAGTTGTATCATTACATGTCTCTCATCAAATAAACCAACCTTCTAATCACGAAATAATTTGAGATCATCAAAGGATTTTCTAATAAGTTCCATTTTCGGGTGGCCCAATTAGATTTTACCCAGTAGTGTAAATTTGCAAGATTCAGCTAGCTTAGACACTTCATTTTCAAAGATAATAGAGGGTGGGTTTACCACCTTTTCAGCTAGCTTTNCTTTTCTAATAAGTTCCATTTTGGGGTGGCCCAATTAGATTTTACCCAGGAGTGTAAATTTGCAGGATTCAGCTAGCTTAGACACTTCATTTTCAAAGATAATAGAGGGTGGGTTTACCACCTTTTCAGCTAGCTTTTTTCACTAAGAAGCAATCATTTTTTCCATCATAGGAATCATGGTAGCATTGGAGAAAAAAGAAGGTTATNGAGAAATATAGACTCATTACTAAACAAGCTTCCACCCAGAAATTGTCTACCTTCATCTACCAACAGCTTTTTAATTGGCAACCTGTCAAGTGGGGTAATTTGATTTGGGGGAACTGGTAAANGGCTAGAGTCATATTAGCTTTTGCTTTAGCGTTTGACTTTGTTATTACTAATACTTTATTCAAGAAAAGAGATTGACATCTTATTACTTAAAAGAATGGATCTAATAAAACACAAATTGATTATTTTCTTATGAGAAGAAAAGATCGTCGAGATGGTAAAGATTGTAAGGTAATTCCGAGTGATGATTCAAGTACCCAACACCGATTATTAGTTCTAGATTTTAAGATGAAGTGTTATAAAATAAGGAATAATAGGATTCATCATCGTTGAATTAGATGAGGTACCTACAAAATACAAATAAAATTATTCTTATGAGTAAAATTTAAGATTTCAAAATTTGGGATATTCATGAAGAAACAAATGCTATGTGGGATAAAGTAACAAACACTATTAAACAAGTGACTAAAGATGTACTTAGAAAATTAAAAGAAAAAAAATTTATAAATAAAAATAGTTGGTGGTGGAATAATAATGTGCAAGAGAAGATAAAATATAAGAAGTTATGTATAAAAATTGGTTTAAATGTAAAAGCTTTAAAAACTGAGAAAAATATCAAATGGCCCGTAATAAGTCATAAAGAACAATTTGTAACGCTAAAAATTATGCTTTTAGTAACTTTTATAATTGATTAAACATAAGGGTGAAAAATATATGTTCAATCTAGTCAAACAAAGAGAAAAGAGAAGTAAAGATTTAACTCAAGTAAAGTGTATTAAAGATGAAAATCAAAAAGTTTTTCTTAGAGAAAGATATTCAACGTGGGTGGGCGAGTTATTTTGATAAACTTTTTAATGAAGTTTCTGAAAATATGATCGACTATTGTTAATAATAATAAAATGTTTCATTTTTACCGTTGCATCAGTAAAATGGAAGTTAAAGAGGCTTTAAAGAAAACCAAGGGTGGAAAGTTTATAGGACCTGATGATATCCCACTTGAAGTGCGGAAAAATTTAGGAGATTTGAGAGTTTCTTGGCTTACTAAACTCTTTAATATTATTTTAAAAAATAAAAAGATGTCAAAGGAGTAAAGGAAGAGTATTTTGGTCCCCATTTTTAAGAATAAACAGGATGCACAAGAGAGTGCAAGTTATAGAGGAATCAAGTTGATGTGTCATATGACCGACTTTTTTGTAAATCAACAAATACAAGAATTTGATGGCGCTACTAGAAGATTTAATTTCCAGCAACGACGTCCAAAGACTTGATCGCGACTTTATAGATGTGTCTGATTTGACTAAGATGTATAAATATAATATTCAATAATATTAAAATCAAATTTGTCAAAGCAAGTATATGTATCGCTCAAGTAATATAGGGCTCTAATGGAGTCCTAGATATCGATCNTCCAAAAAGGATATAAATGCCACTCACTTACCACTGAATAATTCTACAACTCTATGGACGTAGCCTTTCTCGAACATCAACCTTTCTTATTCAAATCTAATATTCAAAGGATGAACTCATCCAAGAAATATNACCAAAAAGGATATAAAGGCCACTCACTTACCACTGAATAAATCTACAACTCTATGGATGTAGCCTTTCTCGAACATCAACCTTTCTTATTCAAATCTAATATTCAAAGGATGAACTCATCCAAGAAATATCAGTTATAACATTTTAGTTATAAAATTTCAATCGACATGCCCACTCAAAATTCAAAGAAGCCAATAAAATTTAGAAATCAACAAGTCTCCCTTCCTTTCATCAAAATAATAAAATTAAAAATTTGATTGTTTACTCTAACATGAATGAGCCACAAATTGATCCAACATACCAAAAATAAGATCAAGAGTTTGAACTTAATCTAATCACCACTGATATACCACAAGGTAACAAGCATCGTGAACTCCTTAATAGTGAGTTTTTTTTATCACCATAAATAACCCACAGCTTTGAGAAAAAGTCTTAAGAACTTGTGCCGACTATACTTTCACAATTTTATCTTTTAAACTAATCTCTTACCCAAAAGTTCAAGCATTCATCAACCATTGCAATCAAGAATATGTTCCTAAATTCATTCATGAAGCCATCAACATTCCTAAATGTAAAGCTGTTCTTTAATAAATGTGAACTCTTAAGAAAATACAGAACATAGGAAATCGAAAATTTTGCCTTCAAGGAAAAAACTTTTTGGATGCAAATTATTATTGTTCATGTTATTAAACTCAAATTTGTTCTAATCCTCTTATCCCCTTGTAACTAATTTTACCGACCAACACATCAACTTGATATTAAAAGCATCTTTCTTGGATATTTTAAAAATAATATATAAAGTAAAGTTCTCCATAGGGTTCCACACACAATTCCCATATTATGCAGATTCAAGATTCAAATGGCTTAAATAATTTTCACAATTCTAGTTTAATAGATACTCTAAAGTTGTTGAGAATTATGAGTACACTCAGTATTAAGTTGACCATGTTTTAATTATAAAAAAAACCTCCTATAGAAAAATTAGGTTGTCTTAATTATATATATGAATTATATTATCCTAATAGAAAATTTTGGAATGACATAGAAAACTTAATACAAATGATATCTCTTGAAGAAAGAATTTTTATTGAAGGAGATTTGAATGGACATGTTGGTAGAGTGGTAGAAGATTTCAGAAATATTCATGGTGGCTACGGTTTTGGGGTGATTAATGAAGAAGCTAGAGTCATATTAGCTTTTGTTTTAGCGTTTGACTTTGTTATTACTAATATTTTATTCAAGAAAAGAGATGGAGATCTTATTACTTATAAGAATGGATCTAATAAAACACGAATTGATTATTTTCTTATGAGAAGAAAAGATCGTCGAGATGGTAAACATTGTAAGGTAATTCCGAGCGAGGATTCAAGTACCCAACACCGATTATTAGTTCTAGATTTTAAGATGAATGTTGTAAAATAAAGAATAATAGGATTCGTCATCATTGAATTAGATGAGGTACCTACAAAATACAAATAAAATTATTCTTATGAGTAAAATTTAAGATTTCAAATTTTGTGATGTTCATGAAGAAACAAATGCTATGTGGGCTAAAGTAACAAACACTATTAAACAAGTGACTAAAGATGTACTTAAAAAATTAAAAGAAAAAAATTTTACAAATAAAAATAGTTGGTGGTGGAATAATAATGTGTAAGAGAAGATAAAATATAAGAAGTTATGTTATAAAATTGGTTTAAATGTAAAAACTTTAAAAACTGTGAAAAATATCAAACGGCCCGTAAGAAGTCCAAAAGAACAATTTGTAATGCTAAAAATTATGTTTTTAGTAACTTTTATAATTGACTAAACACTAAGGGTGAAAAATATATGTTCAAACTAGTCAAACAAAGAGAAAAGAGAGGTAAAGATTTAACTCAAGTAAAGTGTAATAAAGATGAAAATCAAAAAGTTTTTCTTAGAAAAAGATATTAAACGTAGGTGGGCAAGTTATTTTGATTAATTTTTTTAATGAAGTTTCCGAAAATATGATCGACTATTGTTAATAATAATAAAATGTTTCATTTTTATCGTTGCATCAGTAAAAAGGAAGTTAAAGAGGCTTTAAAAAAACCAAGGGTGGAAAGTTATTAGAACTCGATGATATCCCAATTGAAGTGCGGAAATATTTAGGAGATTTGGGAGTTTATTGGCTTACTAAACTCTTTAATATTATTTTAAAAACTAAAAAGATGTCAAAGGAGTAAAGGAAGAGTATTTTGGTCCCCATTTTTAAGAATAAACGGGATGCACAAGAGAGTGCAAGTTATAGAGGAATTAAGTTGATGTGTCATACTTTAAAATTATGGGAGAGAGTAATTGAATCTAGGTTAAGATGTATTACAATGATTTCTCATAATCAATTTGGATTTATGTCGGGCAGGTCTACTCTGGAAGCTATACATTTATTGAGAGGTTTGATGGAGAAGTTTAGAGTTATAAAAAGGATCTACATTTGATTTTTATTGATTTAGAAAAAGGTTAAGATAAGGTTCCAAGAGATATCCTTTGGAGAGTTCTTGAGAAGAAAGGTGTTGATATGACTTATATTCAAGTCATTAAAGATATGTATACTAGAGCTGTTATTTGTGTTCGAGCAGAAGGAGGATTGACCAAATATTTTCCTATTTCTGTTGGATTACATCAGAGATTGGCTTTAAGCCCCTATCTTTTTTCATTAGTTATGGATGGTCTTACTGGAAATTTACAGGAAGATGTACCTTGGCGTATGCTTTCTGCTGATGATATCCTTCTCGTGGATAAGACGAGAGAAAAATCCCAGGAAAAACTTGAATTATGGAGGTCTACAATGGAGTCTAAAGGCATTCATTCGAGTATAATTAAAATTGAATACATGTAATGTAATTTTAGTAGTATTAAATCTAGAGACAAAAGTGTAACTTTGGGTGATCAAATTATTAAAATGTGTAAGTGATTTAGATATCTTGGGTCCATTGTTCAAAGCGATGGTGATATAAATGAGGATGTTATTAGTAGGATACAAATTGGTTGGGCGAAGTGGAGGAATGATTCGGGCCTATTGTGTGATAAAAAAAGTACCACACAGACTGAAAGGAAAATTTTATAAGATGGTGGCGAGACCTGCAATGTTTTATTGCGTGAAATGTTGGCCTTTAAAAGAGAAGCATAATACTAAGTTAAGTGTTGCCGAGATGAAAATGATTAGGTGGAAGAGTGGCTTTAGACTTAGAGAAATGTGAAATGATTATTTCTGTGATAGGGTTGGTGTTGCTCCACTAACGGACAAAATTAGAGAGACGTCTTAGATGGTTTTGTCACATTTAGCATCAACCATCTAATGATCCGATTAGGAGAGTAGATGTTTTAGTTCGACTTATGTTAAGAAAGCAGAGGTAGACCTAGGAAGACTTGGGCTTGTTGTATAAAAATGATCTTAATTTATTAGAATTAAATAAAAATATGATGCAATGGAGAAAAATGATTCATGTAGCCGACCACACTTAGTGGGATTAAGGCTTTGTTGTTGTTGTTGTTGTTGTTGTTGCTATTATTATAATAGGAAATTTTAGTGATGAGATAATAACCATCAAATTGCTCTTGGTCAAGAACATTTAAATCAATAATTCGAGAAACCTAAAGTATTTCTTAGATATGAAGGCTCGAGATGGCCCAGATCCCACAAAGTTATNATATCTATATATATGTATATATATGTCTATATGTATGTATGTATATGTATGTATATGTATATATATGTCTATATGTATGTATATGTATATATATGTATATGTCTATATGTATGTATATGTCTATATATATGTATGTATGTATGTATGTATATATATATATGTATGTATGTATGTATATATAGATATATATGTATGTATATATATATATAGATATATGTATGTATGTGTATAGATATATGTATGTATGTGTATAGATATATGTATGTATGTGTATATANCGGGCACAGGCGAACAAGTCAAGTTCAAGCGAAAAGTTGCAAGCTGACTAAAAAATTTTTATTCAAGAGTGGTCTCATTATGTTGTTCCTGCCCTTTCATATCAAAGAAAAATGGTTCAAGATGCGTGTGAATAGTTGTCATCAATAATATTACTATAAAAAAAAGGATTTCTTATTCCTAAATTTGATTGCTTGTAGGATACAATAGCATAATTAGTGATCAACCATAGAAATGGGTATCAACAAATTTAAATATGAGAAATTGATGAATGTTAGATGANATGCCCTTTCATATCAAAGAAAAATGGTTCAAGATGCATGTGAATAGTTGTCATCAATATTATTACTATATAAAAAAGGATTTCTTATTCCTAAATTTGATTGCTTGTTGGATACAATAGCATAATTAGTGATCAACTATAGAAATGGGTATCAACAAATTTAAATATGAGAAATTGATGAATGTTAGATGACCTCCAAGAAGAAAATTGGTCTCTACAATTAGTTAACTATGCCCAATGTGTTTGTCTTAACACAAATTCTTCAACTTTTCATCGATCATTTCCTTTTCATGTATTTTGATGATATTTTAATCTTTAATAAACTCATTCAAGCCATGTCAACCATCCTGAAAAGGATTTCAAGAGTTTACACCCCAAAAATTCTATATAAACTTAAAGAAACACTCAATCATGATGACTTATGCTATTTTATTTAGCTTTGAAATCTCTAGCANTCATCCTGAAAAGGATTTCAAGAGTTTACACCCCAAAAACTCTATATAAACTTAAAGAAACACTCAATCATGATGACTTATGCTATTTTATTTAGCTTTGAAATCTCTAGCGAAGACATTCACACTAATCCAAAGATGATTAAATTTGTAAATATTCAATCAAATAACAAAAGAAAAGATATAATGATAAAAACTCTAGTTTCCACAAACTTTCAACATTTTTGAATTTGTTGAGAATGGTGAGAAAGTGTTGATGTTTTTTACTTAGATATTTATGGATTGAAAAAACCAAGATGGAGATTGTTGGATAGATTTTTTTTTTGCATGGAGTTCTTATTAGCTTACTCTTCATTAGGATATTTGTGTAATTATGTGATCACACATNAAAGACATCCACACTAATCCAAAGATGATTAAATTTGTAAATATTCAATCAGATAACAAAAGAAAAGATATAATGATAAAAACTCTAGTTTCCACAAACTTTCAACATTTTTGAATTTGCTGAGAATGGTGAGAAAGTGTTGATGTTTTTTCCTTAGATATTTATGGATTGAAAAAACCAAGATGGAGATTGTTGCATAGATTTTTTTTTTTTTGCATGGAGTTCTTATTAGCTTACTCTTCATTAGGATATTTGTGTAATTATGTGATCACATTTACAATGACATCTATGGCTAGAAATATACATCCTCTGTATTATATTAGAAAATTATTTTTCCCTTCATGCAAATATTATTCTCTTCCTATTTTTTTGTTCTATCCTCTTGCCAAGAACCATAAGCAAGAAGGTTGCATGAGGCATTGTGGATACTGGTGAAAAGGAGCCTCAACCCTTGCTAGGTGATTAATTTTAAGTTTGATTGATTAAATGATTGTTATATGTACATAATATATGCATATATGATATACAAGTTATAAATATTCTAGTTTGTAACACATTGCTTCTTTTTGCCCATCACATAATGAAATAAAAAGAAAATAGTGTGTTTCATGTAGAGCTTAAAAGTNCATTTACAATGACATCTATGGCTAGAAATATACATCCTCCGTATTATATTAGAAAATTATTTTTCCCTTCATGCAAATATGATTCTCTTCCTATTTTTTTGTTCCTTCCTCTTGCCAAGAACCATAAGCAAGAAGGTTGCATGAGGCATTGTGGATACTGGTGAAAAGGAGCCTCAACCCTTGCTAGGTGATTAATTTTTAAGTTTGATTAATTAAATGATTGTTGTATGTACATAATATATGCATATATGATATACAAGTTATAAATATTCTAGTTTGTAAGACATTGCTTCTTTTTGCCCATCACATAATGAAATAAAAAGAAAATAGTGTGTTTCATGTAGAGCTTAAAAGTTTCAAAAACACTGAGTGTTATATTATTCTTTGGGGAGATCTTTCACCATTAATTAGTTTGTGGGTAGTTCAGCTAAATTCAGGGAAGGAATATGCTTGAGAGGGTTTGTTCCCATGCAAGCCTTCCAAAGAAGAGAGACGACATCTATGACAGGGCTGGTCATGTAGGTTCTCCAAAATTATCGTTAAGCATTAATAGTTGGTTTAGCCTCCAACAATTTCATTGCGCTTCACTTTGTGTGTATCTCAATCTCAATTTAACAAAAATAAAATAAAATAAAATTACACACACACATATTATTTTTTACTAAAAAAAAAGAAATTAATTATTTTATGTATTTTGTTTATCTTTTTTCAATTGGATTTATTTTCAAATAAAAATTATTATTTTGCATTTTTCAAATTTAATTTTATCTTTTATAATTTGTAATTGTGCTTAATCATTTTGAAATTCTTGTTAATATACNGAAATAAAATAAAATTACACACACACACATATTATTTTTTACTTAAAAAAAAAAAAATTAATTATTTTATGTATTTTGTTTATCTTTTTTCAATTGGATTTATTTTCAAATAAAATTTATTATTTTGCATTTTTTCAAATTTAATTTTATCTTTTATAATTTGTAATTGTGCTTAATCATTTTGAAATTCTTGTTAATATACTAAATATTGCTTTCAACACACTTTCTTACATTTTATATATATATATATATATATATATATAATATTCTTTTAACTTCGTCGCGTACTCATATCAGTTTGTCGGGCATCTGCTTTTCAGTTGTAAGTCTCCTCTGGTCTGGAGTTCAATTCCCCCAGGCCAAGGGTGTGGTACTCGAATTGTTAGGCGCATTGGGGATGGTCAAGGCTCGTATAATAGTCTCACGTCATTCCTTTCATATATATATATATATATATATATATATATATATATATATATATAT
>JXCR01148293.1:286162-319849 GCA_002079205.1 Phalaenopsis hybrid cultivar
AGAATTTTAAGATTTTCAAAACTACTATTCTTATGTAGTGAGTTGGATAATGTAAAGGAATGAGATACATTAAATATTGTTTGTGCCAAATAGGAGCAATTTTAATTCTCTACTCTGATTCAGTGTTATAGAAAATCATTGGCTAATCTCTGATTTAGTCTCTAAATATGTGGCTAGGCTAAGAGGATACTGGCTCCCACACTAGAGCTCCCACTTCCCTTCCCCTAAAGGCTAACTCTCACTTTCGTTCTTTAAACACTAAGACTGAATTGGGGATTTTAGTTTGTCACCCTAAAGTCTCCAATTCTACGCCCATCAAAATATATTTTCCTATTTATTTGTATCTAACCCCCATGAACTTCACTATCCATGGAATTTGAATGTGGTTCCACTTTGTTGAGAAATGCACTGCCCTCTCAGGTCTTAATGCAATTACAACAAATTTCAACATTATAACAAGCCTTTATTGTAGTGTAAATGAAGTGCAAGAAAAAACGATCACATATATAATTAAAACTTCTTCAAGCATGCATCCTAAAATCCAAAACATGAATCCTAGTCATTGTAAAAGAAAAGTAAAGGAAAATAATTGCATAATTCTCTCATGCCACTATTTCCTAAGAAGAAGAAAGAGTAAGAGAAACACATCAAAAAACACGAAGAAAACTCAACGAAAAACATCATTACATCAAAGCAAATCCACTAGATAAGTGCTTACAAAATCATAAGATAATGAACAACTCAATACTTAGATTTTTCTCCTTGAAAGAAAGATGAAAATCTCTCCCATAAAGTCTCTCGTTGATCCTTGCAATGTTACAACATTCCCTTACAAATTCTCTCAAAATCACCTCACCAATTTCTCCAAAAAGGTATAAATCTACATTTCTACTTCTATTCTAAGATCACTAAACATTCTCCAAATTTTCTCACTCACACACATTCTGACACACACACACGCATGAATATGAGAGGTGAAAAGCCCTCTTTCTTAAAGAGACACAAATTCTATCCTTTTTCCTAAGAGAAAAATCTAATCATCCAAAAGACATGTCTCTTCATTCAAGAGCCTTATCCAAGTGTCGAGATTCATTGAAGTGCTTCATGGGTTGTTTGAATCACATGAGAACCTTCTAGAACATCAAAAACCACCGAAAATTGATCTATGACCGTCCCGAGCGCCATCATCGCCATTTTGAAACTATCGGCATCATTTTCTCATTGTTTTTCTGCTCTTCCGCACCACCGGTGTCTGTTTTGGCACTGTTGGTGCCCACCCTACGCAGCTCCACCCTTTTGCTTCTTTTTGCTCTGTTTTAGCTCTGTTTCGCTCCGTTTTAGTTATGTTGTGTTCCAAACAGATAGACCCACAAAATAAGCATAAAAATAATCTTTCTTTAAAGTATAATTTCATTCAAAAATTTGTGAGAAGTTTAAAAGAGATTAAGCATAGAAAGGCATACCGAAATGTGTCAAGTCAAAATTTTTTTTTTTGCTCGTTTTTGCTCCAAATTACATTGTTTTTGCTTCCTTTTCCGCAAAACTCCATTTTTTATACCTGAAACCAAAAATATACAAAATCCTTCCTTTAAAGTACATTATCATTGAAAATCACTAAATATAGCCATTAAAAGCATAAGAAAAATTGCACATCTTTTAGGTATATCAAAATCCCCCAAACTTAAATGTTATTTGTCCTCAAGTAATATGACTTAGGATAGAGACTAACTTAATAACTTCTATGTTTTAGTTTAGTAAATAAAATAGTAAAATTTAAGAAAAACTTTAATAACTTAGATTCAAACTCTAAGTCTATACTTAATAATCAATTTTAAGATTTCTGAATTTCTATTCAGTTCAAGAAGAATTGTAATTTGTTATATTAAGGATATTTAGAACATTCATATGAAAAAGAACTTCCTGAAAATTTTACTAGTAATGCTACTAATACTTTAATACATGTTTAGAAAATGTAATAAAGCCTTTTCCTTAAGTTGATTCAAGTAAAACCAATTTTTTATTAAGCTTCTCCTNTACTTAATAATCAATTTTAAGATTTCTGAATTTCTATTCAGTTCAAGAAGAATTGTAATTTGTTATATTAAGGATATTTAGAACATTCATATGAAAAAGAACTTCCTGAAAATTTTACTAGTAATGCTACTAATACTTTAATACATGTTTAGAAAATGTAATAAAGCCTTTTCCTTAAGTTGATTCAAGTAAAACCAATTTTTTATTAAGCTTCTCCTCATGCTTCTCCTCAATCATTTTTCTTTTTTTTATCTCCCTTTTTTTTCTTTTTCTTTTTCTCTTCTTTCTTTTCTTCTTTTTCTTTCTTTTTCAAGTGAGGATTACTATATCTGGATAGCCTTTTAATAATTTTGAACTTCACTATCCTCTTCTTAAAGTCAAAATAATCCTTCATAAAATTTTACTTAAAATTTCATATTAGTTTAAACTATATCTGGATATCTGGATAGCCTTTTAAACTATACATTCATATTAGTTTATGATTTTTCATAAAATTTCATTATTTTCTTCTTACATGAAACTCTAAAATTGTTAGTACTTCAAAAATACAATATCCTTTTCTTTAAATAGAAAAAACATAATCTTATCCTTTCATGCCAAATATCTTTTACTTTAGTATTAATTTTCATTATTAGAAACTTTACCTAAATTTACCATAATATTTACAAACATAAATATAGCCATTTAAAGTTAAACTCCAATTCCAAGGTCATGTTACATTAATTTTAAAAATATAGTTAATTAGGACAAATAAAATTTAGTTTACTTCTTTTCAAAAGAAATTTTTCTTTTCTCCCAAACTTACATTTTTAAATATTTCACAATTAATTCCATAAAATGTAACAGGAAGGAAAAGTAATTGAATCTACTAACTACTACAACAACCTATCAAATTTTATATATTCATAATCTGGATAGAATGATTGCAGGAGAATGTAAATTTAGCCTAAACATGCATGCAATAATACTAAACTAAAAGGAAGTATACTTAGCTTTAAAATCTATTTTTCTTCCTACCCACAAACTTGATTTTTACAATGTATAGCATTTAGTGTAAGAAAATATAAGTAGGAAGAAAAACAGTTTTGAAATTCTATCTACCGCAAATGTCTATCAAAAATATCTACAATTATTTATCAGGATAGAAAACATGTAGTAGAAAGTAAATCTAAACTAAACATGCTAAAATGAAATTAACTAAATAAAAGTCTAAATAGCATAACATGTATCAACATTGGAATGTAAAAATGCTCTTCAAGTCCTATTATTGTAACACAAACACAAACACACATAATAAATGAGGTCAATTCTTCCTTTAACTCATTGCATCTCACTAATTTACTTCCAATTTCTAACGGAACCACTACACAAATATATTGGGTGCTTATAAATGATTTAATAGATTCTAATCCCAAAGATAAAATTATCCCTAATATATTGGTTCCTAGGCACCAATCTCAGGCATCATCTAATCCTTTAAATTAAGCACCTCTAATAGTTTTAAGGATAGTGTAAATTCATCCACATATTACTCGCCAAATAGGTTAGCTACTCCTACCAAATGAAAACAAAGCAAAAGAAAGGAAGTAATAAAATTGAGATGAAATTGTCACTGATAAATTCATAATGTCTCTTCTAAAACTCAAATATGGGTTAGACCCGAGTTGTAGTGGACTCATCGATCGAACTACTACAATAGAACATACAAGTATAACCATAATAAGAAGTTAAGAAATCACCTCCCTCATGACACATAAAAAGAAAATCAAACCACTAAAAATCCAAACATTTACCAATAATCAATTAAACTGATCAATCCACACTAAAAAAAACACAATACAACACTAACAATCATGACTTTTAAGCACACTAAATCAAACCACATTGATAACTATGGGTTGCCTCCCACAAGGCACTTGGTTTTTGTTCTCGTCATATTTGTTCTTAACAATTTTGAAGGATGTGATTGTTGAGAAGTCGATCACGCCATTGGGCGTAGGACCGCCATCAACCTAAGAGGGTAAGGGTCCCCCGATTGTCTTGTGTCGGTGAATAATATTATCATTTTATGATTCACTGAGTCCCTAGATTGGGTTCTAATGTCATGGAATGGAAAATTATTATGCTCTACCACCGGAGTGTCTTTGTCATCACCGCCCTTAAACCCCAAAATTAACCGTCCAACTTATAGGCTTGCTTGATGGTTCATATATAATGATGGCTATATATGTATGCTTATTTTTTGGACATAATCATCTAAATCAAACCAAGAAGCAAGGAAAAAAGAGGGATAAATCCACTTGAGAGAGCAAAGAGGTGAAAGGATGATTGGCCCATAAAACCGCGTCTAAAATGATTGACCAAATGTCCCAAAAAGGCAACCCAATGATCCTTGAATCAACCCAAAAGGGTATCATCTCCTCCAATTTCGCAAATAGATCAACCAAAAATTTATCCTTTCCAAACTACATTTCAAACAAGTCGAAACGAGTCCGAACCAATGCGACGATTACATACATAGCTTCACAATACTTATGTATTTATACACCCAAGCCCAAAACCAAATGTTGCAGTCTCCTCATCCAACTCTTTCATAATGTATCAAAAAAGTTACCGCAAAATCCTAAAAACTGCAGCTCAATAGAAGCCCAAAGCAAGCCAAATGAACTCCCAACTCATGTAAAGCAACCCCCACACAAATTTTTGCATAGAGCCAACTTCGTCAAAGTTTCAAAACTCTCGCGAATAAAATGATCAAATTCAGATTTCCATAAAAGTAAACTCCTCAAAATTTCAAAATTCTTACGTAAGTATCACATGTAAATCTTTTCTAAAGTCCTAAGAGGCACCTTCAATTTCCAACAACTCTGTATGGTTTGTACAATGAAATTGAAAGAGAACATGTTTCCAAATAATCTCATAACCTCCATGCTCCAATCTTTAAGTCCCCACTTTGAGTGTAAATATATGTGTACATGAAAAGCTCAAGCTTCCAAGTCCCCCTGGATCAAGAACACAAAAGAAATTTCACGCTTTAGTTCTCTTCCAATAAATACTAAAGCCATTAGTCAAAATTATCTCTCAAAATGCTCGAGCAACAATTTATAAAAAGAGATATTTAAATGGCCTTGAATGACACATGTTTAAGAATCGAAGTTTGGGTGATAAACATGTAAATATACAAGAATTTCATGGTATGTATGTAAATGCACAAAAAATCAAGCGAAATCTGCACTTATATGTATATTTGTTTAGGTGACGAGTATACAAGAAGCTAAATTTTGTATATATCCACATCGATATTTCTGAAAAGATTGGCTCAAATATATGTTTACCCCAAGAGCCATATTTGTAAATACTAGTGAAAATTAATATATCTGCATATGAACCATCCAGCACTTATTTATTTAAAAATCTGGAATTCAAACTCCGGTGAAACAGAACTAAGGGAAATTTACATACAAACATTGCAATTCTTAAGTATTTACATATGTAGCACTTACCTATATACCACCCAAATTTTTGATATTCCAAAAGAAATAACAAAATTGCATGCAGAGACAAGAAAAAAATATATGTGACAATTGAAATTTGGGTATGTAATTGTGCAGGGATTGGGTGGTATGTACGTGAATTTTCTTCAATCTTTGAACTTTAACTCATTAACCGAAGTAGTAGCAGATCCAACAACCTCACCCATTCTGTAACCATTCTCATTCTTAGCATTAAACTCGGACTGCTCTTGAAGTGACTCTAATTTTTGTATTCTAGGTACACCAAAAAATACAATCTGGGAATACTTCCAAGTGATAGGGATTAGATAGATTAACATTTCCAGACAAGAAATCATCAGAGCAAAATCCCCCGAGCCACATTTCTATAGATTATGAACCTCAAACGATAAACACTGCTTAATGATCTTGGAATTCAAGTGAGATTTACAGTAAGATTCAAATATCAAAGTTGTTTTAAATTTTAAGTAGCCTCAGACATCTTTTTTCTGATATGGACAGTGTATGAAGTACAAAAAAATGCTTCTTGATGCCTTTTAAAATTTCAGTAAGTATATCAAAAAAATCCTTGATCATTTTTTCCACTAAAAAAACATCAATGCAGGTTTTAAACATCTTCAGCACATCCCACAAAGTTTAAAGTATATGCAAAGCCAACAATTAATTCATTCAAGAGAACCTGCTCTGAAAGAGATGAAGTAAGCACACCCTTCAAATGTTCTTTAAAATGATCATCCTCATATGTAAGAGCCAAGAACTAGGCCTGTGGCATGGGAAGCAGCAAAACAAGAACCCAATGTGTAAAAGAATTACCACTTAATGCAAACCTAGAGCAGCTTCAAAATAAGTCTAAAGAAAAATCCGACAGCACTTCCCCCTCCTCCGAAAAATTCATCTAGCCAAGTCCTCCCTAGATGAGTTTTTTATAGGCAAGAGGAAAAGAAGATGGGGAGTACTTTTGCGAGGGAGAGGAGGAGAAGTCTCCCTGTCGCGTGCGGCTCGAGGAGTCAAGCGGAGCAAGAGGCATTCTATGCGGCGACTCGAGGATGGTAGAGGAGCAGAAGATCACCCGATAGGGGATAGGGTACCTGCTGTGTCACAGAGAATATAAGGGAGAGAGTCTCGGCCGATCGTGAACGGGAGCAGGAGAGGAGGCGTGAGTGAGAGATTTTGGGATTAGGGATTTAAAATTATGGAGGAAAAGAAAAGAAAAAAAGATTTTTTTATAATATTTATTATTTAAAACTCTCAACTCTTGTGTGCATGGAACTACATCAAAATGGTTGTCCTCACTAGGTTAATTTTGATGGTATGGACGTGTCGGCGCAGTTCGTTTCATAACATGGGGTCGTTTGTCCAACCTCATTGATGATCAGGTCAAAAACGTGTCGAATTCGATTTCCATCAAAAATTTGATTTGAGCTCAGTTGATTGATTAGGATGTTGTATATGGTTGTCACAAGAGGTTTAGAAAATACTTGGAGTGATTTTGAATTGATTTGAGAGATCTATTTGGAGGATCTGGATATCTGGTCAAATTTGGCGATGTTGGGTTAGGCTTGATTTTGGGTTAGGCTAGAGTTTAGCTATGGCCCAATTGATGGTTCAATTTAATATGGGTGATTGTCATGAAGTGTTTTGGATAGAAATTGAGTGGAAATTTTGAAGTTATGACATTCAATTTGGGTACGTTTAGAGACATGGCTAATTTGGGGCAAATATGGAGGTTTTGAATTTAGGTTGAAATTGGGATCGAAGTATGGGTCAATGAGTTGGATTTTGGTTTGAATCAAGTTTAGTTGTGATGAATATGAGTTTAGAGCTAAAATTGGGGGAAATCATGATCAAATTTAGTTCAATTGAAGTGTGTAAATTTTTTTTGGGGACAAAATGCTGAGTTTGGTATTTTGGTGAAATTGTGTTTCTAATCGCCCGATTTGATCTATGGACCAATGGAATCTCCTTTTGGGTCCTCTATGTACTAGTATTGGTTAGACCCTAGCCTAGGGCTAGTGGGTATAGGATATCATCTACATGAGTGTCCGAAAAGATTACGGGATCAAAATTAACAAGTTAGGTTTAGGATAGTGAGTGAATGGAGGTGATAGTGAGTGACAGTGAGTGCAAGTGAGTGAACTAGCTCCAGATGAACATCCAGGGTCAACTCTAAGGTCAATAAATCCTATGGGGACTCTCCTTGAGATCCCCTATAGAGGCCCCACCTACTAAGTGCTAAAGGTTAGGACTAGTATATGGAACTTCAAGTTATGCACAAAAAAGTTTGAAATTTCTAATAGTGAGGGTTCCTTTTCTAGTTTTCCATGAGTAGTCAATAGAAAAGTCTTATGGCTATACTCTAGGCTACTAAAGAAGAGAAAACTAAACCTCAACAAAAAGTGAGGTCAACACTTGAACATAATTGATATCCTCTTTACTCACTTCTATAGATTTATCTTGAATTTTATACTTATCTGGATATTCTATATATTCTTTTTTAAATTCACTTTCAAAGGCTTACTTGAAATATTCATGGCTTAAATATTCATTAAAATCCATTCTGAAGCATTCAATCGCTTGCTCTTGTCAGCATTATTTTGGTTGAGGAGTTGCCCGTAAGAAGCTGTCGGCCGCCGGAATCAAAATCTAGTCGCCCTCTTCGGAAGGATGTTTTAATTTATATATATATATATATATATATTTAAATATATATATATATATAAGTTTTATAAAAATATNTCAAATAGACCCAATATTTTCCATAATTTAAATGAAAGAGCACTTTACCTCAATCCCTACATCTATCCCGAAGGATAAACATAAGACTTGAGGATGAGGCTCGATCAAATAAACTAAGAAATATATGACATTCATTTGGTCTACGAAATCATTTCATTTACTGACAATATCCCTTATATAATATAAATGATTAAATAATGTTTATATTCCGCTGGGTTCGGACAAGCTTCCTATAATTATTTACATCTTAAATGACCGAAGTCACCTATGAAAACTCTCTATAAAAATCAGGAAATATTTTCTTCAAAGAGTTCAAAAGGGTAGGACTTTTCAAAGAAATCGTACAAAGAGGTGTTAAATGGGAATGACTCAAATTTGGAACTTTTTTTGTAGAATCCAAAGGAGGAAGAACTAGAGTATGTCATAGATACGGAGGACAGACTCGGTGACTTCTCAATCTATCCTATTATTTGGCTTCAGTTTTGAGGAGAAAATTTTTTGAGTGTTTCATCCTGCCAATTTTCTTTTTTAGGCCTTACATTCAAGTGAAACAATCACACAAATAGCATGGAATATGTGAGGATTTAGGTCTTGACGAACAACAACCTCGGAATCCTAAGACGAGTCATAACTTAGATTGTATAGCAAAATTGTACAAAGGCCTAAAGAAGAGGTGAGGATTTATATTGCGTAAGCAAACAACCTCGAAATCCTGTGGCTTGATTTTTTAAGTTATTATGGAATTTTATGAAATTTTTAGAATGTCACAAAGAATGAAGAGGAGTAAAGGAAAAGGTCCCTTTGATTCGAGCAAGTTTATGAGTTTGAAAGCTCAAGATAAGTCTAGTTATGCTCTGTAATCTTAAAAACTTATCCAGGAGTGAAGTTTTAAGAATCCAGGTGGATCTGTAGAAGATCTGAATGTTCACCGACAATGAGAACGATTCTATTATTTTTCTGTTGTAGTTGTTATTTCTATAGTTATGGAGTTTTATTGCAACCTTTCGGAGGCTGAAGAAGATCAAGTAATGGTAAGAGGAAAATTGGTACCCTTTTCACCGGAGGTAATCGATATGTTTTACTATCTACCACTGATACTTTGTGTTTTTATGTGAACTACAGTTCTACTGAGATGGAACTAGACGAGTTTATTTTATATTTGATTGTTGGAAGAGGGCTCTGGATAATTACAAATTAGAGAAGAGTCAGTTTTTTCACCTCAAAATTAAGTGCACCTTCAAAAGCGTGGCACTATTTTATTTCAGCCCATCTATTTCTGACAAATCATCTCAGTGAAGTTACCAAAGATAGACTAACATTAAATTATTGTATTCAGGAAGGCAAGCTCATCAATATTGGAGCTTTGATTTATCAGGCTATCATCAGTTCGGCCACTACCGCTACTACTACAGTTTTAAGATTTGCTTCCTTAATCTTTTCCTTGTGTGAGCAAGCTGGAGTAAGATATGATAGATGGGAGTAAGTTTTGTTGCCTCTAAAGCCAATTACAAGGGTAAATGTGAAGTCATATTCTAAACATTCTATCTTTGGCTAGAGAGGAAAATTTTCAAGGAGTTATGGAATGACAGCTGCTTGTCCCTCTGTTGCTTCTACATCTAGACCATCTACCTCGCAAGCTTCTACTTTTGAGGTAAGTCTGCTAAATTTCAAAATCAATTATTGCAGAGGATGATGGACAATATTAGTTATACTGTAGATAAGGTACGAAATTTAAAAAGCTATGCAGATCATATTGATGGGTATAATAAAAGGAAAAGTGATTATGAGGAGAAATTTCATTCATCTCTCTAAAACCTCATCAAGGGTAACCAAGGAGAGAAATGTCCTCCACATCCTAGATACCTTGATTATGAGTCTGCAGATGTCTTGAATAGCGGTGATTCTGATGATGATGACGAGGAGGACTGATTTATTTTTATGTTTGTAATACATGATGGACTATGTAGTTTAGACCTACTACATTTGGATTGTGTACTTGTTTAGACTATATGATGCGTGAAACTTGTATTTAGTTTAATTTTTATTGTAATGTTGTGTTTTGTTAGAATTTTGTTTTAAATTATAGGGTAGTAATTGTTGTTGTGTGTTGATTATTATGTTTTAGTTAGTTAGGATTGAACTTATTTCTATGTCTTGTGAAAAGATGAAAATCTTGCTAACTTTAGTTTTAAATTTTAAACGCGGAAAATTGTTGCCCTGTATTTTTCTTTTATCTTGTTAGTGTATTTGTTTTCATGTTGAAACTGGAAATCAAAGTTAGTGTGTTAGTTTGTTTTTATGTCTGTACTCACTACTTAGAAGTCTATTGAATCTCTACATGTTGAATTGAAATGAAAAGGATAGAAAATTGATCAAAAATTAATTTTACTCCTACTTTTAGTTTTATACTTGTATAATTAGGGTATAAAAATTCCTGTAAGCATGTTATTTCAATTTTCATTCATGCTTGTATATATCTGCTGCAAAACTGCTTAATCTTGTTAAAAATTTATGTTTGGGGGGATGAAAAATATTTTCAAAACTTGAATTTTATTTATTCTCATATGTGCTACAAGTGAATTTGATTTGAAAAGAAAAATGATCATGTATATTGATCCTGATTTTTTATATGTAAAAATTTATGAAGTTGACACCACACCGGCGCCACAAACTTGATTAGTGTACTAAAAGTAAGTTGTGTAAAATATATATAAGTATAGACAATTATTAATGGGATTCTACGCAAGTATACATATCGTATCATGTAATAATGGACATTCTATTTAAGCTCCAAATATTGATCCCACGGGGAAGGTTTAAATTTGCAATGATAAATTTTATTATGAAATTCACAGAAAGTCAAACAAAATTATTGGCAGTAATTTAGAATGTTGAGATAAAAAACTAAATTGCTTAATTATTAGCAAAACAGAAATGCAAGATTTAAATAGTAACTACTAATCTACTAACTATGTTCATGTAATGAAGATTTCTTATCTTAAAAAACATCCTTCCCACTACAATGAAGTTTTGGTGAAATGAGATGAGATAAATGTTTATAATATGTATTGTGTCAAATAGGAGCAATTTTAATTTTCTACCCTGATAGAGTGCATAGAATATCTTTAGCTAATCCCAGGATTAGTCCCTAAATCTGTGCCTACGCTAGGAGGATACTAGCTCCCACTTCCCTTTACCTGAAGGCTTACTCTTGCTTTAGTTTTTAAACACTAAGACTGAATTAGGAATTTTGGTCTGTCACACTAAAGATTCTTCAATTCTACACTCAACAAAGATAATTTTCTTATTTATTTGCACTTCATTCCATGAACGAATTTCTCCTCCATGAAATCAAATGTGATCCTCACTTTATTGTAGAACTCATACTCTATTTTCCGGATCATATGTTTCACATCACGATTTAACAATTCAATTGGCCAGATTGAAAAGTAATTAAGTTTGGAGTTAAAAAATCAACATAATTTATTTTATATTTTAATATTGGCACATCCATCTTATCTCTTCATTCCACCATATCTCAGAGTAGGGAGAAAGATAGAGGAAACTACTCAGACATCATGAGAAAGATATAACAAAACACATATTTCATATATAAAAGAAAGTTCATACAACACTAATTAACACACAACACTTATCTGAAACTTTTTTTGAATGAAAATCCCTTGTAGCCTTTCTTTAGAAATGCAGGAAGAAGATATCTCTCACTTTCCCCCTTCTCCAACACTCTTACAGAAAGTTTCACACAATCTCACCACACAAACTCTAAATTATAAAAGAAAACTTGTTAATTGACTCCAATGTGGTGGTGAAAAGAAAATGGATTACCAAAAAATGACGAAAAAGGAGTGTGGTGGAACGTTGTGGAGCGAAAAGGAACATGAAGGTGTGAAGGAGTGATAGAGTGAAGGATTCTGTTTCATGGTGAATTTCGGCCCCAAATAGAGCTTACGATCGATTCTCCAAGAGGTGCCTCGACAATCTCTTAAAAATAGTTCAAATACGTTGAATCTCTTAAAAATAAGGGCTAAACCAACATTGGCGTCGTCGGCGTCAGTGTCCCGCTATCTAATTTGATGCTCTCTATTTAAAGGCACCGTCGGTGCACTTTTTCCGCCGTCAGCGCTGAGTAAAATTTATCAAAACTATTTAATTTAACCGTTACCATCCATGACAACGACGCCAAAAATTTGATCCCGATTTTTTATATGTAAGAATTTATGAAGTTGACACAACGCCGACGCCAAAAACTTCATTTGTGTGGTAAAAGTAAGTTGTGTAAAATATATATAAGTGTAGGCAATTATTAATGAGATTCTACGCAAATATAAGTATTGTTATGAAGTAATAATGGATTTTCTATTTAAGCCCCAAATATCGATCTCATCGGGAAGGTTTAAATTTGCAATGATAAATTTTACTAGGAAATTAACAGAAAGTCAAATGAAATTACAGTCACTNTCATGATTTAGCAATTAAATTGGCCAGATCAAAAAGTAATTAAGTTTGGAGTTAAAAAATCAACATAATTTATTTTATAATTTAATATTGGCACATCCATCTTATCTCTTCATTCCACCATATCTCAGAGTAGGGAGAAAGATAGAGGAAACTACTCAGACCTCATGAGAAAGATATAACAAAACACAGATTTCATATATAAAAGAAAGTTCATACAACACTAATAAACATACAACACTTATCTGAAACTTTTTTTGAATGAAAATCCCTTGTACCCTTTCTTTAGAAATGCAGGAAGAAGATATCTCTCACTTTTCCCCTTCTCCAACACTCTTACAGAAAGTTTCACACAATCTCACCACACAAACTCTAAATTATAAAAGAAAACTTGCTAATTGACTCCAATGTGGTGGTGAAAAGAAAATGGATTATCAAAAAATGACGAAAAAGGAGCATGGTGGAACGTTGTGGAGCGAAAAGGAACATGAAGGAGTGAAGGAGTGATAGAGTGAAGGATTCTGTTTCATGGTGAATTTTGGCCCCAAATAGAGCTTACGGTCGATTCTCCAAGAGGTGCCTCCAAAATCTCTTAAAAATAGTCCAAATACGTTGAATCTTTTAAAACTAAGGGCTAAACCAACATTGGCACCGTCAGCGTCAGTGTCCCGAAATCTAATTCGATGCTCTCTATTTAAAGGCACCGTCGGTGCTCTTTTTCCACCGTCAGCGCTGAGTAAAATTTATCAAAACTATTTAATTTAACCGTTACCATCCATGGCAACGACGCCAAAAACTTGATCCCGATTTTTTATATGTAAGAATTTATGAAGTTGACACCACGCCGACGCCAAAAACTTCATCTGTGTAGTAAAAGTAAGTTGTGTAAAATATATATAAGTGTAGGAAATTAGTATTGAGATTCTAGGCAAGTATACGTATTGCTATCAAGTAATAATGGACTTTCTATTTAAGCCCCAAATATCGATCTCATGGGGAAGGTTTAAATTTGCAATGATAAATTTTACTAGGAAATTAACAGAAAGTCAAATGAAATTACAGTCACTNGGTGTAGGCAATTAGTAATGAGATTCTACGCAAATATACGTATTGTTATGAAGTAATAATGGCTTTCTATTTAAGCCCCAAATATCGATCTCATGGGGAAGGTTTAAATTTGTAATGATAAATTTTACTAGGAAATTAACAGAAAGTCAAATGAAATTACAGTCACTAATTTCTTATGTTGAGATAAAAACTAAATTACTTAACTATTAGCAAAACAGAAATGCAATATTTAAACAGTAACTACTAATCTACTAACTATTTTTATGTAATTAAGATTTCTAATGTCAAAAAATATCATTTCCACTACAATGATATTTTGGTGAAATGAGATGAGATAAATGTTTATTATATGTACTGTGCTAAATAGCAGCATTTTTAATTCTCTACTCTGATAGAGTACATAAAAAATCATTGACTAATCCCAGGTTTAGTCATTAAATCCGTGGGTAAGCTAGGAGGATACAGGCTCCCACTCGAGAGCTCTCACCCTTCATCTAAAGGCTAACTCTCGCTTTAGTTTTTAAACACTAAGACCAAAGTGAAGATATTAGTCTGTCACCCTAAAAATTCTACAATTCTACAATCAACAAAGAATATTGTTCTATTTATTTTCACTTAATTCCATGAACGAATTTCTTCTTCATGAAATCAAATGTGATCCTCACTCTGTTGTAGAACTCATACTCCATTATTTTGATCATATGTTTCACAACACATTTTAACAATTCAATTGGACAGATCAAAAAATAAATTAAGTTTAGAGTTGAAAAATCATAACAATTTATTTTATATTTTAATATTTGCACTTCCATGTCATCTCTTCATTTCACCATATCTTAGAGTAGGGATAAAGATAGAAGAAATTATTCAGACTTAATGAGAAAGATACAACAAAACACAAATTTCATATATAAAAGAAATTTCATACAACACTAATAAACAAACAATACTTAACTGAAACTCTTTCTCAAACCAAATCCCTTATAGCCTTTCCTTAGAAATGCAGGAAGAAGATATCTCTCACTTTTCCCCTTCTCCAACACTCTTACAGAAAGTTTCACACTTAATCTCACCACACAAACTCTAAGTTACAAAATAAAACTCATTACTTGACTCCAATATGGTGGTGGAATGAAAATGGATTATGAAGAATGGCAAAAAAGAAGCCTGGTGAAACGTTGTGGAGCGAAAAGGAATGTGAAGGAGTGAAGGAGTCAAGGAGTCTGTTTCCTGCTGCATTTCGGCCCCAAATAGAGCTTAGAGTCGGTTCTCAAAGTGGTTCCTCCAAAATCTCCTAAAAAATTGTCCAAATATGTTGAATCTTTTAGAAATAGTGGCTAAACTGACATTGGCACCGTCGACACCAGTGCCCGCAAGTTAATTCGCTGCTCTCTATTTAAATGCGTCGTCGACGCTGAGTAAAACTCTCAGTCTGTTCTATTTTCCTTTGCGATCGGTGCTACCCTTGGCGCAGTTGGCACTGAGTATTTCTTCAAAAACATCATTTTGACTCCAAATTCAATCCTTTTCGCTTCCTTTTTGCTTTAAGTCTTGAAAATCATCAACCTACAAGAAATAATCAAAATACCTTCCGTTAAAGTGCAATATCACCAAAAGTAAGTATAAAATATGAGTCTAAAAATACATATAGTCTTGTTGTATCATATATGAAGTTATGTTAGGGAAGTAAAATTTGATTATAGAAATGAGTAAGAAAATTTAGTTAAAATTATGAGTAATGAAGAAAAACTATCAGTTAAAAATTTTTACTGTAAAAAATGCTAAATATAGTGTAACTATCGTTTGTATGAAAATTTTTATTTTTCAAAAATTTAGAAATTTAGACTTTTATTTTTAATACTTAAATTTCTTTTATCAAATATTTCAAAATTATTATTATATTTATAAGTAAAAGATTTATATCATGACTTTGCTTTAGGAAAGGAGAAGTGGAATTCAAAACCATTACAGGTTTATTTAGATATAGTAATCATTCTCTGGAAAGAAATAGAAAAAGAAAAAGAAAAGAAAAAAAAAGAAAAAGAAAATGAAGACAAAAGAAAAGTAAGGGAGGAAAAGCTTGAGGATTAGTGCCTAATCAAAAATTGGTTCCACATTTGAACTTTTTAAAGNTTGATAGAGTACATAAAAAATCATTGACTAATCCCAGGTTTAGTCAATAAATCTGTGGGTAAGCTAGGAGGATACAGGCTCCCACTCGAGAGCTCTCACCCTTCATCTGAAGGCTAACTCTCGCTTTAGTTTTTAAACACTAAGACCAAAGTGAAAATTTTAGTCTGTCACCCTAAAAATTCTACAATTCTACAATCAACAAAGAATATTTTTCTATTTATTTGCACTTAATTCCATGAACAAATTTCTTCTTCATGAAATCAAATGTGATCCTCACTCTATTGTAGAACTCACACTCCATTATTTTGATCATATGTTTCACAACACATTTTAACAATTCAATTGGACAGATCAAAAAATAAATTAAGTTTAAATTTGAAAAATCATAACAATTTATTTTATATTTTAATATTTGCACTTCCATGTCATCTCTTTATTTCACTATCTTAGAGTAGGGATAAAGATAGAAGAAATTATTCAGACTTAATGAGAAAGATACAACAAAACAAAAATTTCATATATAAAAGAAATTTCATACAACACTAATAAACAAACAATACTTAACTAAAACTCTTTCTCAAAACAAATCCCTTATAGCCTTTCCTTAGAAATGCAGGAAGAAGATATCTCTCATTTTCCCCTTCTCCAACACTCTTATAGAAAGTTTAACACTTAATCTCACCACACAAACTCTAAGTTATAAAATAAAACTCATTACTTGACTCCAATATGGTGATGGAATGAAAATGGATTATGAAGAATGGAAAAAAAGAAGCGTGGTGAAACGTTGTGGAGCGAAAAGGAACGTGATGGAGTGAAGGAGTCTGTTTCCTGCTGCATTTGGGCCGCAAATAGAGCTTAGAGTCGGTTCTCAAAGTGGTTCCTCCAAAATCTCTTCCAAAATTGTCCAAATAGGTTGAATCTTTTAGAAATAGTGGTTGAACTGACATTGGTGTCGTCGACACCAGTGACGGCAAGTTAATTCGCTGCTCTCTATTTAAATGCGCCATCGACGCTGAGTAAAACTCTCAGTCTGTTCTATTTTCCTTTGCGGTCGACGCTGCCCTTGGTGTAGTTGGCGCTGAGTATTTCTTCGAAAACATCATTTTGACTCCAAATTCAATCCTTTTCGCTTCCTTTTTGCTTTAAGTCTTAAAAATCATCAACCTACAAAAAAAAATCAAAATACCTTCCGTTAAAGTGCAATATCACCAAAAATAAGTATAAAATATGAGTCTAAAAATGCATAAATTCTTGGTGCATCATATATGAAGTTATGTTAGGGAAGTAAAATTTGATTATAGAAATGAGTAAGAAAATTTAGTTAAAATTATGAGTAATGAAGAAAAACTATCAGTTAAAAATTTTTAGTGTAAAAAATGCTAAATATAGTGTAACTATCGTTTGTATGAAATTTTTTATTTTTCAAAAATTTAGAAATTTAGACTTTTATTTTTAATACTTAAATTTCTTTTATTAAATATTTCAAAACTATTATTATATTTATAAGTAAAAGATTTATTTCATGACTTTGCTTTAGGAAAGGAGAAGTGGAATTCAAAACCTTTGCAGGTTTATTAAGATATAATAATCATTGTCTGGAAAGAAATAGAAAAAGAAAAAGAAAAGAAAAGCAAAACAGAATGAAAATGAAGACAAAAGAAAAGTAAGGGAGGAAAAGCTTGAGGATTAGTGCCTAATAAAAAAATGGTTCCACATTTGAACTTTTTAAAGTATAAGACTTGAGAAACTCTTAAGCTTAAGGATATAATATAGTAAANGTGGAATTCAAAACCATTACAGGTTTATCCAGATATAGTAATCATTGTCTGGAAAGAAATAGAAAAAGAAAAAGAAAAGAAAAGAAAAAGAAAATGAAAATGAAGACAAAAAAAAAGTAAGGGAGGAAAAGCTTGAGGATTAGTGCCTAATCAAAAATTGGTTCCACATTTGAACTTTTTAAAGTATAAGACTTGAGAAACTCTTAAGCTTAAGGATATAATATAGTAAATAAAATTATTTTTAATAAAAAATTTTAAGTGGAGATAATAAAAGTACAAATTTCTAAATTTGGAAAATCTACAATATTTCTTAATTAGATAGGAACTCATATTTTCATATTTCGAAACATTAAAAATTTCTAAACTTTAAGTTGGTCTCATTTACTAAATATTTATTCTAAATTGGACTACTACAATNAGAAAATCTACAATATTTCTTAATTAGATAAGAACTCATATTTTCATATTTCGAAACATTAAAAATTTTTAAACTTTAAGTTGGTCTCATTTACTAAATATTTATTCTAAATTAGACTGCTATAATTCTAAATCTAAATTTTAGAAACTTTTAAAGAAACTTATATACATATCATACTTGATTTCTTTTTAAAGATTGAAGTGTCAATTTAGGACGAGTAACATTTTAAGTTTGGGGGATTTTGATACATCTAAAATATATAGTGTTTTTATACACATTTTTATACCTAATTTTGAGATATTGCGTTTTAATGGAATATATTTGTGTGTTTTTCTTTCAGGTACTAGTAAAAAGGTGAAAAATACTAAAAGGAGTGAAAAAAGAATCAAATTTGTAGCAAAAATGTTAAAACTGTGCTAAAGTCTTTTGACGCCTAAGTGTGAGATCCGACGTGTAAGCGCCGGTGAAATAATGAAGGCCATGCCTAAGCACCAGAGGCCTCTCGCTTAAGTGCCAGAGATAATTATATGATGGTTCACTTCATTTTACAGAATTTTGAAGGAACATTTAAGACACCTATTGGATAAAGGGGGTGGTTATGACAACTAGAAACAAAAATATGGTTAGAAAACTTGTGAAAGGAGGCATCCTTTGAAGAATTCATCAAATTTAGACACATTTTGAAGAGTTATCAAGGTACCTCTTGGAGATTTATAAAAGAAGAAAGTTGAGACTTTTTGAAGTGTGCTTGAAAATCTTGAGAAGTGTTGGAAAGGGAGAGTTCTGAGAAGTTTTAGAGATAGTTTTGAAGAGGTTTTCAGGCACCACAAATTTATTTTATTCTTTTTATTTTTATTTTTTATTATGAGAGTTAAGAGTGTTGTAAAAGAGAAGAGACTCAAAGGAACTTCAAGAGTTTGGTGGAGGATTTCAATTATGTTTTTATCCTTTATTTTTAATCTACTTTTGGTTTTAATCTGGACTTCTTCTTGGTTTGACAATGATTTGTACTTCTAATTTAAAGTGTGATTTTATTTTCTTCATGGATTCTGAGTAGGTTTCTTTATCTTTCTCCTTAAAATGATAAGTAATTAAAGTCTTGGATGGAAATTATGGAGAGTATTAATATTTAATGTTCGAGGAAGTTTTGATGATTTAAATCCATGCACTTCATTTACTTCTTGATTTCGCTTATCTAGATATTAAAATTTGTTGTGAGAACATGTAAGAATCGGGCTTGTTTTGTCTAAGTCAACAATTGGAAAGAATCACATAAGGTTGTATGAATGAGAATGTAATTCATATGATTTAGTTAAATAGGGAAATATTCATTGAAGGGTGTAGAGTTAGAGGACTTTAAAGTGACAGGTTAAACGGTAGGAAAATATTCATTGATGAGTGTAGATTTAGAGGACTTTAAAGTGAGAGGTTAAAGCCCCCATTGGAAATAATCATTGAAGGGTGTAGAGTTAGAAGAATTTAAAGTGACAGGTTAAAACCCCCAACTTGGTTTTAAGAATCACATGAGGTTATATGAATGAGAATGTAGTTCATATGATTGAGTGCAAATAAATAGAAAATAATCTTTATGGTTATAAAGTTAAAGGATTTTAAAGTTATAGGTGGTTAAAGCCCCCAACTTGGTTTATTATTTTAGATTCTGATATGAGATGTTGGCCCGCAGGTGAAAGCAATTGAGGGAACTCTAGAGTGAGAGCTAGTATCTTCCCTGACTAGTCGGTCTTCGAAAATATTCAAACTTTAAATTAGCCAATGTTCTTTATAACATCTCTAGTAAGGGTAAAGAATAATATTGCACNCTGATAGAGTACATAAAAAATCATTGACTAATCCAAGGTTTAGTCATTAAATCTGTGGCTAAGCTAGGAGGATACAGGCTCCCACTTGAGAGCTCTCACCCATCATCTGAAGGCTAACTCTCGCTTTAGTTTTTAAACACTAAGACCAAATTGAAGATTTTAGTCTATCACCCTAAAAATTCTACAATTCTACAATCAACAAAGAATATTTTTCTATTTATTTGCACTTAATTCCATGAACGAATTTCTTCTTCATGAAATTAAATGTGATCCTCACTCTGTTGTAGAACTCATACTCCATTGTTTTGATCATATGTTTCACAACACATTTTAACAATTCAATTGGACAGATCAAAAAATAAATTAAGTTTAGAGTTGAAAAATCATAAAAATCTATTTTATATTTTAATATTTGCACTTTCATGTCATCTCTTCATTTCACCATATCATAGAGTAGGGATAAGGATAGAAGAAATTTTTCGGACTTAATGAGAAAGATACAACAAAACACAAATTTCATATATAAATTAAATTTCATACAACACTAATAAACAAACAATACTTAACTGAAACTCTTTCTCAAACCAAATCCCTTATAGCCTCTCCTTAGAAATGCAGGAGGAAGATATCTCTCACTTTTCCCCTTCTCCAACACTCTTATAGAAAGTTTCACACTTAATCTCACCACACAAACTCTAAGTTATAAAATAAAACTCATTACTTGACTCCAATATGGTGGTAGAATGAAAATGGATTATGAAGAATGGCAAAAAAGAAGCGTGGTGAAACATTGTGGAGTGAAAAGGAACGTGAAGGAGTGAAGGAGTGAAGGAGTGAAGGAGTCTGTTTTCTGTTGCATTTCAGCCCCACATAGAGCTTAGAGTCGGTTCTCAAAGTGGTTCCTCCAAAATCTCTTAAAAAATTGTCCAAATATGTTGAATCTTTTAGAAATAGTGGCTGAACTGACATTGGCGCCGTCGACACCAGTGCCCGCAAGTTAATTCGCTGCTTTCTATTTAAATGCGTCGTCGACGCTGAGTAAAAATCTTAGTCTGTTCTATTTTCTTGTGCGGTCGGCGCTGCCCTTGGCGCAGTTTTTCTTTAAAAACATCATTTTGACTCCAAATTCAATCCTTTTCGCTTCCTTTTTGCTTTAAGTCTTGAAAATCATCAACCTACATAAAAAAATCAAAAAACCTTCCGTTAAAGTGCAATATCACAAAAAATAAGTATAAAATATGAGTCTAAAAATGCATATATTCTTGGTGTATCATATATGAAGTTATGTTAGGGAAGTAAAATTTGATTATAGAAATGAGTAAGAAAATTTAGTTAAAATTATGAGTAATGAAGAAAAACTATCAGTTAAAAATTTTTAGTGTAAAAAATGCTAAATATAGTGTAACTATCGTTAGTATGAAAATTTTTATTTTTAAAAAGTTTAGAAATTTAGACTTTTATTTTTAATACTTAAATTTCTTTTATTAAAAATATATTTCAAAACTATTATTATATTTATAAGTAAAAGATTTATATCATGACTTTGCTTTAAGAAAGGAGAACTGAAATTCAAAACCATTAAAGACCTATCCATATAGTAATCCTTACCTTGAAAAAGAAAAAGAAAATGAAAAATAATAAGAAAAAAAGAAAAAGAAAAAGAAAAAGAAAAAAAAGTAAGGGAGGAGAAGCTTGATAATTAGTGTCTAATCAAAAATTGGTTCTACATTTAAACTTTTTAAAGTATAAGACTTGAGAAACTCTTAAGCTTAAGGATATAATATAGTAAATAAAATTATTTTTAATAAAAAATTTTAAGTGGAGATAATAAAAGTACAAATTTCTAAATTTAGAAAATCTACAATATTTCTTAATTAGATAAGAACTCATATTTTCATATTTCGAAACATTAAAAATTTTTAAACTTTAAGTTGGTCTCATTTACTAAATATTTATTCTAAATTAGACTGCTATAATTCTAAATCTAAATTTTAGAAACTTTTAAAGAAACTTATATACATATCATACTTGATTTCTTTTTAAAGATTGAAGTGTCAATTTAGGACGAGTAACATTTTAAGTTTGGGGAATTTTGATACATTTAAAATATATAGTGTTTCTATACACATTTTTATACCTATTTTTGAGATATTGCGTTTTAATGGAAGATGTTTGTGTTTTTCTTTCAGGTACTAGTAAAAACGTGAAAAATACTAAAAGGAGTGAAAAAAGGATCAAATTTGTAGCAAAAATGTTAAAACTGTGCTAAAGTCTTTTGACGCCTAAGTGTCAGATCCGACGTGTAAGCGCCGGTGAAACAATGAAGGCCATGCCTAAGAATAAGAGGCCTCGCGCTTAAGTGCCAGAGATAGTTATAAGATAGTTCACTTCATTTTTACAGAATTTTGAAGGAACATTTAAGACACCTATTGGATAAAGGGGGTGGTTATGACAACCAGAAACAAAAATATGGTTAGAAGACTTGTGAAAGGAGGCATCCTTTGGAGAATTCATCAAATTTAGACACATTTTGAAGAGTTGTCAAGGTACCTCTTGGAGATTTATAAAAGAAGAAAGTTGAGACTTTTTGAAGTGTACTTGAAAATCTTGAGAAGTGTTGGATTTCAAATATGTTTTTATCCTTTATTTTTAATCTACTTTTGGTTTTAATCCAGACTTCTTCTTGGTTTGACAATGATTTGTACTTCTAATTTAAAGTGTGATTTTATTTTCTTCATGGATTCTGAGTAGTTTTCTTTATCTTTCTCTTTAAAATAATAAGTAATTAAAGTCTTGGATGGAAACTATGGAGAGTATTAATATTTAATGTTGGAGGAAGTTTTGATGATTTAAATCCATGCACTTCATTTACTTCTTGATTTGGCTTATCTAGATATTAAAATTTGTTGTGAGAACATGTAAGAATCAGGCTTGTTTTGTCTAAGTCAACAATTGGAAAGAATCACATGAGGTTGTATGAATGAGAATGTAATTCATATGATTTAGTTAAATAGGGAAATATTCATTGAAGGGTGTAGAGTTAGAGGACTTTAAAGTGACAGGTTAAACGGTAGGAAAATATTCATTGATGAGTGTAGATTTAGAGGACTTTAAAGTGAGAGGTTAAAGCCCCCATTGGAAATAATCATTGAAGGGTGTAGAGTTAGAAGAATTTAAAGTGACAGGTTAAAACCCCCAACTTGGTTTTAAGAATCACATGAGGTTATATGAATGAGAATGTAGTTCATATGATTGAGTGCAAATAAATAGGAATCGCATGAGGTTGTATGAATGAGAATGTAATTCATATGATTTAGTGCAAATAAATAGGGAAATAATATTTGAAGGTTATAAAGTTAGAGGATTTTAAAGTGATAGGTGGTTAAAGCCCCCAACTTGGTTTATTATTTTAGATTTTGATATGAGATGTTGGCCCGCAGGTGAAAGGAATTGAGGGAACTCTAGAGTGAGAGCTAGTATCTTCCCTGACTAGTCGGTCTTCAGAAATACTCAAACTTTAAATTAGCCAATATTCTTTATAGCATCTCTAGTAAGGGTAAAAAATAATATTGCACCTATTTGACACAACATAATTTGCATACTTCCATAATAAAATTTCTATACTTATTACTGGTTCATAATAAGGAGAAAGATATTCTCATATCTAGTGCTTTTCTTTTACATAAACTCAAGTTATCTTCAGAAGTTGTTACTCTCTTGACAAAATATCCAAAATTCCAGAGAGATTTATTTTTTAATTACTATAAAAATATTTATAGTTTAAGTAATTGTCTTTCTAAATAAAAAGTTTGTTGTTCAATAGTGCATATTGCTAATTTTTTTTTGGGTTCGATATTCAGGTCTTAATCAAAAGTCTGATATTACTTGATAATAATACATATACTTGTGTAAAATCTCAATATACATATTAATTAAAAATTTATATACTTATTTTCTCTAGGTTCAAATTTTTGGCTCTGTTGCAAAGTAAGGAAACATAAGTAAAAAATATCATCAAAGATATTGTTATATTGTTGCATATAAACAACGAAGATAAGACAGTAATTTTGATGCAATAAAGAAGTGTCAGGCTTTTGAAACTGAATTTAAAAATGATGAAGGAAAGCTTACATTTTCATCATCTCTTGTCTCCCAATTTGCATCTTCATCCATAAAGTAGCGGTAGAGTGCATTCATATTTTCTCTTGTAGGTGTATAGATTGCATAATGGCAGATAGGTGCATTATCAATCATAAACATGTCGTTTATTCTTGAAGGAGTGAATTGCACAAACCTGTCTCACACGTAAACCATTCCTTGGTTGATCCCAAGAAGATTTGCATAAAATTCTTTCTTTACAGGAACAACAACAGCGACAGTAGTGTAGCAAAGCACTTCCCAACGCCTCTGGGCAAGAGACTCTTCCACTCGAGTATTTGGCATGTTGAATCCTCAATTCACAAATCACTTTCTTTAAGATGACTCTTCTTCGCATAAAAAAAGATGAATTTTCTCTAGTTGAAAATTCCAAATCTAGCGGAGTTATTAGAGTGGGAAGCCATTGGATTTAAAAAGTGGTGACTCTTCCCTCGTTTTCCACCTTAAAATATGGTTTGGAGTCAATTTTTAGGAGTTATATGGAGGATGAACTGCCAAAAACTGCCATTTAAAATTTTTTAAATCATTTTCGGGCACGTGGCACAACATCTGCCAGCTCTCTGGAAAGTGGCACATGATGCGCCAATCTGGTGCAACATGCACTAGTTGCAAAATTTTCACCGTTCAGATTTTGATCCAAAAAATTATAAATTTTTCCATAAAATTAGGCAAATAAAGATGTTTCTAAACATTTTATCAAATAGACGGACAACATAAAAACCTAAACATAAATATGCATAAAATATTTTAATAAAAACAAACTCAAAAACTAACTANAATGAACTGCCAAAAACTGCCATTTGAAACTTTTTAAATCATTTTCGGGCACGTGGCGCAACATCCGCCAGCTCTCTGAAAAGTGGCACATGATGCGCCAATCTGGTGCAACATGCGCTAGTTGCAAAATTTTCAACGTTTAGATTTTGATCCACAAAATTCTCAATTTTTCCATAAAATTAAGCAAATAAAGATGTTTCTAAACATTTTATCAAATACACGGACAACATAAAAACCTAAACATAAATATGCATAAAATATTTTAATAAAAACAAACTCAAAAACTAACTAAACAATGATACATACTGGTTGCCTCCCACAAAACACTTGGTTTAACGTCGTCAGCCCGACATTCCCAGCCTTATTCTGGGTGACCCAACATTATATTCTCTTTAAAATCTGATCTTTTGACCATCAAAATATGATTTCAATATGTGTCCATTAACTTTAAATATTCTTCCAGTCTTGGGGTCTTCAATAGTAATTGCCCGATAAGGATGGACTTTAATAACTCTAAATGGCCCTTTCCACCTAGACTTCAATTTTTTGGGAAATAATTTCAGTATTATATTGTATAATAAAACTTCTTGTCCAGGTTCAAATTCTCTTTTTATTATCTTCCGATCATGCCATTCCTTCATCTTTTGCTTATAAATCCTCATATTGTCATAAGATTTATTCATAATTTCTTCAAGCACATTCAATTACAATAATCTTTTCTCACCAGCTTATTTCGAATTGAAATTGAATTCTTTCATCGCCTAATAAGCTTTATGCTCCAATTCAAATGTTAAGTGACAATTCTTTCCAAAAACTAATCTATAAGAGGACATTCCAATAGGCGTCTTATAAGCTGTCCTGTATGCCCATAATGCAATATTCAATCTAGTGAACCAATCCATTTGACTAGGACTAACATTTTTCCAAAATTCTCTTAATTTCACGATTAGATACTTCTGTTAAACCACTAGTCTTAGGATGATAAGCAGTTGAAATTTTACGTATTATATCATATTTTTCCATCAATATTGCAACTGCTGCATTCCTAAAATGAGATCCTCCATCGGTAATTAGTACTATTAGCATTCTACATCTTATAAAAATATTTTTAATTAAAAATTTTGAAACACTCCAAGCATCACAACAAGGTAAAGCAATTGCTTCAATACATTTTGAAATAAAATCCACAGCAATCAATATGTATATATTTCCGAATAAGGGTATAAATGGTCCCATAAAGTACAATCTCCATGCATAAAAAATTTCAATTTTCAAATTAAAATTTAGAGGCATTTCATTTTTTCTTGAAATATTGCCTATTCTCTGGCACCGGTCATATGTTTTGATATATGTATATTAACATTTCTAAATAGATTAGGCCAACAAAATCAAAATTTAAAAGTTTTATGAACAATTCTATCATTTCTAAAATATCCTCCAAATTCAGAATCATGACAAGTTTTAATAATTTCTTGAATTTCTTTATAAGGCACACATCATCTCATCATTAAATATTTATAGTGCTTATATAAATAAGGATCATCCCAAAAATAAGATTTGCATCATGAATGAATTTCTTTTCCTACTATTTTGTTAGTCCATATGGTAAAATACCACTAACAATATAATTTACAATATCAGCATACAAAGGTATTTCCCATCCTTTTACAGCATAAAGTCGTTCGTCAAAAAAAGTTTCATTATCTCTTTTTGTAAATCAAGCATTTATTTTTTTTCTAGCCTAGACAGATGATTTGTAATTTGATTATCAATCCCTTTCCTATTGACTACTACAAAATCAAACTATTGCATCAGAAGTACCCATCTAATTAGTCTTGGTTTAGCATCCTTCTTTTACATCAGATTTTTAATAGCTAAATGGTCAATATGCACAGCACATTTAGCTCCAATAAGATATGATCTAAACATATCAAAAGCAAACAAAATAATTATTAACTCTTTTTCAGTGGTTTTGTAATTAATTTGAGCATCATTAAGAGTCTTACTATCATAGTATGTAACTTTAAAAATCTTATCATATCTCCGCCTTAATACAACTCCAATTATATAATCACTAGCATCACACATTAATTCAAAAGTTTTCTCCCAATCAAATGAAATGATTATTGGAGCAGTGATCAAATTTTCCTTCAAAGTTTTAAAAAACTTAAGGCAATCTTGATTGAAGTCAAATTTTGTATCTTTTTCTAGAAGTTAGCGTAAAGGTTTAGTAATTTTTGAAATATTGTTAAAGTATCTCCCATAAAATACAGCATGACTTAAAAAAACTCCTAACTCCTTTTACTGTGGTAGGTGGAGGTAGGTTTGATATAACCTGTATTTTTGCAAGATATACCTTCATGTCATTTAATGAAATTTTATGTCTAAGCACAATTCCTTCTGCAACCATAAATTGACATTTTTCCCAATTCATTATGAGATTAGTCTTTTAACAATGTTCAAGAACTTTTTCTAAATGAGTTAGACATATTTCAAAAGATGTTCCAATTTAGTCAAGTCAAGGAAAATTGACATCATACATCTTTGAAATATTGCAGGAGCATTATATAATCTAAAAGGCATTCTCTAAAAAGCAAAAGTTTCATAAGGACTAGTAAATGCTGTTTTATCTTGATCTAATGAAGCAATATGTATTTGATGATAAACAGTATATCCATCTAAAAAACAAAAATATTTATGCCCAGCTAATCTATCCAACATCTACTCCAAAAAGAGTAAAGGAAAATGATCCTTTCTTGTGGTAGAATTTAATTTTCTATAATCTATGTAAATTCACCAACCAGTGACTTATCCTGTTGATATTAATTCATTATGCTCATTTTTCACTACAGTCACACCTCCTTTCTTTGGAACACGGTGAATTGGACTAACCCAAGCACTGTCTAAAATAGGATATATTAATCTAGCTTCTCACCATTTTAAAATTTCTTTCTTTGTAAATTCTTTCATCATACGATTTAATCTCCTTTGAGGATCAGCTCTAGGTTTATGTTGATCTTCTAATAAAGTTTTATACATGTAAATTGATAGACTAATTCATTTAATATCAGCTAATGTTCATCCAAAGGCTTTCTTATATATTTTTAAAGTTTATAACAGCTGTTGTTCTTGCATATCAATTAATTTTGAGGATACTATAAAAGGTAATGTAGATAAATCTCCTAAAAAATACATACTTCAAATGTGTAGGAAGAGTTTTCAATTATAGCTCAAACTTTTCTCAATAGATTGAGTCAAATTTTTATTAATCTCTGTATGATCTAACATTTCAAATCTTTCCTGATGTCGGAGCTAAAAAGTTGGGGAGTTACCCGTTGGAAGCTGTCGGTCGCCGGAATCGAAATTTCATTGTCTGCTTTAGAGGGACATTTATATGTATATATATATATATATATATATATNATAATAAAACATCTTGTCCAGGTTCAAATTCTCTTTTTATTATCTTCCGATCATGCCATTCCTTCATCTTTTCCTTATAAATCCTCGTATTATCGTAAGATTCATTCATAATTTCTTCAAGCACATTCAATTACAATAATCTTTTCTTACCAGCTTATTTCAAATTGAAATTGAATTCTTCATCGCCTAATAAGTTTTATGCTCTAATTCAACTGTTAAGTGACAATTCTTTCCAAAAACTAATCTATAAGAGGACATTCCAATAGGCGTCTTATAAGCTGTCATGTATGCCCATAATGCAATATTCAATCTAGTGAACCAATCCATTTGACTAGGATTAACACTTTTCCAAAATTCTCTTAATTTCACGATTAGATACTTATGTTAAACCACTAGTCTTAGGATGATAGGCAGTTGCAATTTTATGTATTATATCATATTTTTCAATCAATATTGCAACTGTTGCATTCCTAAAATGAGATCCTCCATCGGTAATTATTACTATTAGCATTCTACATCTTGTAAAAACATTTTTAATTAAAAATTATGAAATACTCCGAGCATCACAATAAGGTAAAGCAATTGCTTCAATACATTTTGAAACAAAATCCACAGCAATCAATATGTATATATTTCCGAATGAGGGTGTAAATGGTCCCATAAAGTACAATCCCCATGCATAAAAAATTTCAATTTCCAAATTAAAATTTAGAGGCATTTCATTTTTTCTTGAAATATTGCCTATTCTCTTACACCGGTCATATGTTTTGATATATGTATATTAACATTTCTAAATAGATTAGGCCAATAAAATCAAAATTTAAAAGTTTTATGAACAATTCTATCATTTCTAAAATATCCTCCAAATTCAGAATCATGACAAGTTTTAATAATTTCTTGAATTTCTTTATAAGGCACACATCATCTCATCATTAAATATTTATAGTGCTTATATAAATAAGGATCATCCTAAAAATAAGATTTGCATCATGAATGAATTTATTTTCCTGCTGTTTTGTTAGTCCATATGGTAAAATACCACTAACAATATAATTTACAATATCAACATACAAAGGTATTTCCCATCCTTTTACTGAATAAAGTCGTTCATCAAGAAAAGTTTCATTAATCTCTTTTTATAAATCAAGTATTTATTTTTTTTCTAGCCTAGACAAATGATTTGTAATTTGATTATCAATCCCTTTCCTATCGACTACTATAAAATCAAACTATTGCATCAGAAGTACCCATCTAATTAATCTTGGTTTAACATCCTTCTTTTACATCAATTTTTTAATAGCTGAATGGTTAGTATGCACAACACATTTAGCTCCAATCAGATATGATCTAAACTTATCAAAAGCAAACAAAATAATTATTAACTCTTTTTCAGTGGTTTTGTAATTAATTTGAGCATCATTAAGAGTCTTACTATCATAGTATGTAACTTTAAAAATCTTATCATATCTCTGCCTTAATACAGCTCCAATTTTATAATCACTAGCTTCACACATTAATTCAAAAGTTTTCTCCCAATCAAGTGAAATGATTATTGGAGCAGTGATCAAATTTTTCTTTAAAGTTTTAAAAGACTTAAGGCAATCTTGATTGAAGTCAAATTTTGTATCTTTTTCTAGAAGTTAGCGTAAAGGTTTAGTAATTTTTGAAATATTCTTATTGTATCTCCCATAAAATACAGCATGTCTTAAAAATCTCCTAACTCCTTTTACTGTGGTAGGTGGACGTAGGTTTGATATAACCTGTATTTTTGTAAGATACACTTCCATGTCATTTAATGAAATTTTATGTCAATCATGTAATTTTTGCTCATAAAAAAATGTTGAATATTCTCTGGTTGAAAATACTAAATCTAGTGGAGTTGTTAGGGTGGGAAGCCATAGGATTTGAAAAGTGGTGACTCTTCCCTCGTTTTTCACTTTAAAATATGGTTGGAGTTAGTTTTTAGGACTTATACGGAGAATAAATTGCCCAAAACTGCCATTTAAAACTTTTTAAATCATTTTCGGGCATGCGGTGCAACAGGCGCCAGCTCTTTGGAAAGTGGCGCATGATGCGCCAATCTGGCGCAACATGCGCTAGTTGCAAAATTTTCTCCGTTTAGATTTTAATCCAATAAATTCTCAAATTTTCCATATAATAAGGCAAATAAAGATGTTTGTAAATATTTTATCAAATAAAAGCACAACATAAAAGCCTAAACATAAATATGCATAAAATATTAAAGAAAAAAACAAACTCAAAAACTAACTAAACAACGATACATATGGGTTGCCTCCCAAAAAGCGGTTGGTTTAACATCGTCAGCCAAACATTCCTAGTGTTATTCTGGTGACCCAACATTACATTCTCCTTAAATGCTGGTCTTTTGACCATCAAAATAAGATTTTAATCTGTGTCCATTAATATTAAATATTCTTCCAGTCCTGGGTTCTTCAATATTAACTGCCCCATAAGGATAAACTTTTCTAACTCTGAATGGCCCTTCCACTTAGACTTCAATTTTTTAGGAAATTCTTTCAATCTTATATTGTATAATAAAACTTCTTGTCCATGTTCAAATTCTCTTTTTATTATCTTCCAATCATGTCATTCCTTCATCTTTTCCTTATAATTCCTAGCATTATCGTAAGATTCATTCATAATTTCTTCAAGCACATTTAATTACAATAATCTTTTCTCACCAGCTTATTTCAAATTGAAATAGAATTCATTCATCGCCAAATAATCTTTATGCTCTAATTCAATTAGTAAGTGACAATTCTTTCCAAAAATTAATCTATAAAAGGACATTCATATAGGCGTCTTATAGGCTGTCCTGTATGCCCATAATGTAATATCCAATCTAGTGGACCAATCCATTTGACTAGGATTAACACCTTTTCCAAAATTCTCTTAATTTCACGATTAGATACTTCTATTAAACCACTAGTCTTAGAATGATAAGCAGTTGCAATTTTATGCATTATATCATTTTTTTCCCACCAATATTGCAACTGTTGCATTCCTAAAATGAGATCCTCCATCGGTAATGATTACTATTAGCATTCTACATCTTGTAAAATTATTTTTAATTAAAAATTTTGAAACACTTCGAGCATCACAAAAATGTAAAGCAATTGCTTCAATACATTTTGAAACAAAATCCACTACAATCAATATGTATATATTTCTGAATGAGGGTATAAATAGTCCCATAAAGTACAATCCCCATGCATCAAAAATTTCAATTTCCAAATTAAAATTTAGAGGCATTTCATTTTTTCTTGAAATATTGCCTACTCTCTGACACCGGTCACATGTTTTGATATATGTATATTAACATCTCTAAATAGATTAGGCCAATAAAATCAAAATTAATAAGTTTTATGAACACTTCTATCATTTCTAAAATATCCTCCAAATTCTGAATCATGACATGTTTTAATTATTTCCTGAATTTCGTTATAAGGCACACATCGTCTCATCATTAAATATTTACATTGCTTATATAAATAAGGATCATCCCAAAAATAAGATTTGCATCATGAATGAATTTATTTTCCTGCTGTTTTGTTAGTCCATATGATAAAATACCACTAACATTTAATTTACAGTATCAGCACACAAAGGTATTTCCCATCCTTTTACAGTATAAAGTCGTTCATCAAGAAAGTTTCATTAATCTCTTTTTCTAAATCAAGTATTTATTTTTGTTCTAGCCTAGACAGATGATTAGTAATTTGATTATCAATCCCTTTCCTATCGACTACGATAAAATCAAACTATTGCATCAGAAGTACCAATCTAATTAATCTTGGTTTAGCATCCTTCTTTTGCATCAAATTTTTAATAGCTGAATGGTCAGTATGCGCAACACATTTAGCTCCAATCAGATATGATCTAAACATATCAAAAGCAAACACAATAATTATTAACTCTTTTTTAGTGGTGTTGTAAATAATTTTAGCATCATTAAGAGTCTTACTATCATAGTATGTAACTATAAAAATCTTATCATATATCTGTCTTGATACAGCTCCAATTGTATAATCACTAGCATCATACATTAATTCAAAAGTTTTCTCCCAATCAGGTGAAACGATTGTTGGATTAGTGATCAAATTTTCCTTTAAAGTTTCAAAGGACTTAAGGCAATATTGTTTGAAGTCAAATTTTGTATCTTTTTCCAGAAGTTGTCAAAAAGGTTTAGTAATTTTTGAAAAATTCTTAATGTATCTCCCGTAAAATCCAGCATGTCTTAAAAATCTCCTAACTCCTTTTACTGTGGTAGGTGGAGGTTGGTTTGATATAACCTGTATTTTTGCAAGATATACTTCCATGTCATTTAATGAAATTTTATGTCCAAGCACAATTCCTTCTGCAACAATAAATTGACATTTTTCCCAATTCATTATGAGATTAGTCTTTTAACAATGTTCTAGAACTTTTTCTAAATGAGTTAGACATATTTCAAAAGATGTTCCAATTTAGTCAAGTCAAGGAAAATTGACATCATACATCTTTGAAATATTGCAGGTGCATTATATAATCTAAAAGACATTCTCTAAAAAGCAAAAGTTTCATAAGGACTAGTAAATGTTGTTTTATCTTGACCTTATGAAGCAATAGGTATTTGATGATAAATGGTATATCCATCTAAAAAATAAAAATATTTATGCCCAGCCAATATATCCAACATCTACTCCAAAAAATTAAAGGAAAATGATCCTTTCTTGTGGTAGAATTTAATTTTCTATAATCTATGTAAATTCACCAACCAGTGACTTATCCTGTTGATATTAATTCATTATGCTCATTTTTCACTACAGTCACACCTCCTTTCTTTGGAACACGGTGAATTGGACTAACCCAAGCACTGTCTAAAATAGGATATATTATTCTAACTTCTCACCATTTTAAAATTTCTTTCTTTATAAATTCTTTCATCATAGGATTTAATCTCCTTTGAGGATCAGCTCTCGGTTTATGTTGATCTTCTAATAAAATCCTATGCATGTAAATTGATATACTAATTCCTTTAATATCAGCTAATGTCCATCCAAAGGCTTTCTTATATATTTTTAAAGTTTCTAACAACTGTTGTTCTTGCATATCAATTAATTCTGAGGATACTATAAAAGGTAATGTAGATAAATCTCCTAAAAATTCATACTTCAAATGTGTAGGAAGAGTTTTCAATTATAGCTCAAACTTTTCTTAATAGATTGAGTCAAATTCTTATTAATCTCTGTAGGATCTAACATTTCAAATCTTTCCTGATGTCGGAGCTAGAAAGTTGGGGAGTTGCTCGTTGGAAGCTGTGGAGGGACATTTATATATATATATATATA
>JXCR01148293.1:319886-347773 GCA_002079205.1 Phalaenopsis hybrid cultivar
ATATATATATATATATATATATATATATATATATATATATATATATATATATATATATATATATATATATATATATATATATATATATATATCTAGTTTTAGAAAAATATGAAATCAAATTCATCTCATATCTTTCATAGTTTAAATTAAAAAGCACTACATCTCAAAACATGTATCTATCCTGAAAGATAAACACAAGACTTGAGGGGAGGCTCGATTAAATAAACTAAGAAATATAAGACATCTTATTGGTCTGCGAAAACCATTTTATTTATATGTCGACAAGTTCTCCTATTTAATATGAAAAGTTAAATAAGATTTATATTAAGTTAGTTTCAAAAAAGCTTCCTAAAAGGGCAAGATCCTTTACTTAATTACATCTTAAATGACGGAACATACTTAACAAAACTCTCAATAAAAAAATCAGGGAATATTGCCTTCAAGAAATTCAAAAGGGTAGGAATTTTCAATGAGATCAGACAAAGAGGTGTGAAAGGGGAATGACTTAAATTTGGAACATTCATTCTGGAATCCAAAGGAAGAGATACTTAAGGATGTCATAAATCTAAATGAGAACCTGGGTGACTTCCAAGCTACCCTATGGGTTGGCTTCAATTTTGGAGAGAAATTATTTAAATGTTTCATCCTAAAAATTTTATTAGTTAGGGCTTACATTCGTATGAAATGATCACACGAATAGCCTCGAAGATGTGAGAATTTAGGTCGTGATAAATGACAACCTTCGAATCCTAAGCGAGTTAGGGCTTATATTGTATAGCAGAGCTATACAAAGGGCTAAAGATAATATTGACAATTTATGTCGCACTAGGCGGACAAGCTCAAAATCATATGGCTTGTTGGTTAATTCTAAGAAGTGGTTTAGCTGGTGTATAAATGTTTTGCTATTGAATATAGTCGTGCTACCCATAATGCTAGCTCCAAGCCCCTCGTTGTGGCAAGTTTATGTTTTCTAATGTGTCAAGTCATGATGTTAAATCAAATGTTCCTAATGTCATGGTTAATTAAATATTATGGGGAATATTAAAGTTAATTACAGCGACACCAGTTAGGATCCTATGGTTCCCTCATTCTGATACCACTGCTTTCTTTCAGATTCACGTAGTCTAAATGAATTTACTAAATTCTGCTCAATGAGTTTCATTCCTTTATTTAGACCATGGGAAATCTCATTAGAGGCTGTAGGTTACCTCGTCTAAGGGATTCTTGATCATCCGATAGAGATGTTTTAATTTAGTTGTGATATTTATTTTATGATGTTTATGATTAAATTTTGAGTTGTCTGATATTTTGAATATTGTGGCGGTGAATTTTATCTTGTTTGATTTTTTTTAAAATTTTTGTTTTGGTTTTGTGGCTATTCTAGCAGTATTGGTTTTCATGCAGGATGACATCATTGTTTAACATGCATATTTGAAAACATAAATACAAAAAGGTAAGTGCAACAGTTTAAAATCACACCTGTCGATTATTCTCGCTCCTCCACCTGAAAGGTTGGTACTTGAAAGACATGTATATAATTTTTCAAGAAATTTAAATTGCAAAAGTTATTGAAGGTATAGCTACCAAACCCCAAGTTTTAGCTTCATCAAATCTCAGAAGATCTTAATGAATGATTTTAGAACAAAATATAGCAAGTTCAATTCGCCATTCAAAATACTCAAAAGATTTCAAAGTGTTCAAGAAATGACCCTAAAGTACTTTTAGGATCTCTTGAATCATTTCAATTTCATTATTTGAAGTTATCATATTGTTCTATTAATCATCCCGAGGTCGAAACTAAGGTTACCCCATTACTCAATGAACATTGGAATTCCGACCATCGCAAAAGATGAACAAAGTTAAATAGTCTCTTAACATTTTATTTGTTAGTAATGTGAGTGGATAACCCAAAGGATAAGTCCAAAGTCATCAAGGATTTAATTACCTAGAGCTAAAGTTGGGCCTAAAGTGTTTGAAAATGTTTATCAATTAATTAAGTTCATCTTTTCTAATCCCAAGTTAAGACAATTCTTGCACATCAAACCTAATTCACTATCAAGCCCTCTTAAATTCAATTTTTAAAGCAAATTTAAGATAATTAACTATTGAAATGGAATTTCAATTCTCATTAATATCTAACCTAGTATCTAATCACCAATTGGTGGGCTTTAAGATAAGTGAATTACCATCTTCATAGCCTAAGCCCATTACTTTAGAATTATCTTATTGAATTGACCTCCAAATTGTGATGATTAACAGAATTGCATCAATATCTTTATTATGAGACGACTGGCAAGTTGGTTTCTACCATTTATCCTTTATAGTTCAATCATCCAAAAAGGTTTATTATGATCAATATTGGTCATATACCCTTTGATTAACACTAAAAGTTAATTAAGGCATTAAAATTACAAAATTACCATTTTGCCCCTGTCGCTCCCACTCCATAACTTATCAAGTAAACTCATGTGACTCACAAAATAAGCTCGAATAAAACTTAGTGAAATCTTAAAGGAAATAATAAGTGAAACAATAAAAAGGCTGAATTGAACTATAAGCATTCAGATTGGGGTGGGCTTAGAAACTATATATATATTTATACTTGAGGAACTTCAAGAGCTACTATTGGTCAACCGTAAGTATAAAGTCAGACATTCAACTAGAAGGGTGTCCTACTATATCAACTTAGGAGCCTGGTGTTAGCGATTGAGAAGTGGATAATCGAATATATATTTAAAATTTATATTTTTGCAATGACATAAGTTTCATGCAAAGAAAGTTTTATCAATTTTGTAGTCAAAATACTTTTGCAAATGTGGTATTTGTTCTTATCATACAATTCTTATCAATTTTGATGGATGTGATGTCCACAAGTCGATCCCGCCATCGGGCGTAGGACCGCTACCAACCTAAGAGGGAAAGCTTCCCCCACCAGTATTATGTTGGTGAATAGTATTATCATCCTACAGTTCACCAAGTTCATGGATTGAGTCCTGATGTCATAGGATGGAATTTTGTTCCGCTCAACCACTGAAGTGCCTTTGTCATCACCACCCTCAAACCCCAAAATGAACCGTCCAACTTATAGCCTTGCTTGATGGTTCATATATAGTGACCATTGATGCGACTTTTTTATATGCTTAATTTTATATATTCTATATAGTCACAATGATATAAACGCAAGTATACGTATAGCTTAAGTAATATAGGACTTTCAGATTAAGCTCTGATTATTGATGCCACGAGAAAGTGAGGAAAGATGTCCTTAGTCAAATTCTAGTTTACTACTATTAGTCCTTAGCTTGGAATGTCGGTTAAAATGGTGTTCTATCTACCAACTACTCTTAAATGTGAATTTTAAATATAAGGATAGTAACTATTCTTAAATGTAATTATTAAATTCTAAGGATAACACTTCCTGGATGAATTGGTTTGGAGAATTTTAAGATTTTCAAAACTACTATTCTTATGTAGTGAGTTGGATAANTGCGTAGGACCGCCACCAACATAAGGGGGAAAGCTTCCCCCACTAGTATTATGTTGGTGAATAATATTATCATCCTACAGTTCACCAAGTTCGTGGATTGAGTCCTGATGTCATAGGATGGAATTTTGTTTCGCTCAACCACTGAAGTGCTTTCGTCATCACCACCCTCAAACCCCAAAATGAACCGTCCAACTTATAGCCTTACTTGATGGTTCATATATAGCGACCATTGATGCGACTTTTTTATATGCTTAATTTTATATATTCTATATAGTCACAATGATATAAACACAAGTATATGTATCTCTTAAGTAATATAGGACTTTCAGATTAATTCCCGGTTATTGATGCCACGAGAAAGCAAGGAAAGATGTCCTTAGTTAAATTCTAGTTTACTACTATTAGTCCTTAGTTTGGAATGTCGATTAAAATGATGTTTTATCTAGCAACTACTCTTACATGTGAATTTTAAATATAAGGATAGTAACTATTCTTAAATGTAAATATTAAATTCTAAGGATAACCCTTCCTGGATGAATTGGTTTGGAGAATTTTAAGATTTTCAAAACTACTATTCTTATGTAGTGAGTTGGATAATGTAAAGGAATGAGATACATTAAATATTGTTTGTGCCAAATAGGAGCAATTTTAATTCTCTACTCTGATTCAGTGTTATAGAAAATCATTGATTATTTGTGCCAAATAGGAGCAATTTTAATTCTCTACCCTAATTCAGTGTTATAGAAAATCATTGGGCTAATCTCTGATTTAGTCTCTAAATATGTGGCTAGGCTAAGAGGATACTGGCTCCCACACTAGAGCTCCCACTTCCCTTCCCCTAAAGGCTAACTCTCACTTTAGTTCTTTAAACACTAAGACTGAATTGGGGATTTTAGTCTGTCACCCTAAAATCTCCAATTCTATGGCNCGTTCTTTAAACACTAAGACTGAATTGGGGATTTTAGTTTGTCACCCTAAAGTCTCCAATTCTACGCCCATCAAAATATATTTTCCTATTTATTTGTATCTAACCCCCATGAACTTCACTATCCATGGAATTTGAATGTGGTTCCACTTTGTTGAGAAATGCACTGCCCTCTCAGGTCTTAATGCAATTACAACAAATTTCAACATTATAACAAGCCTTTATTGTAGTGTAAATGAAGTGCAAGAAAAAACGATCACATATATAATTAAAACTTCTTCAAGCATGCATCCTAAAATCCAAAACATGAATCCTAGTCATTGTAAAAGAAAAGTAAAGGAAAATAATTGCATAATTCTCTCATGCCACTATTTCCTAAGAAGAAGAAAGAGTAAGAGAAACACATCAAAAAACACGAAGAAAACTCAACGAAAAACATCATTACATCAAAGCAAATCCACTAGATAAGTGCTTACAAAATCATAAGATAATGAACAACTCAATACTTAGATTTTTCTCCTTGAAAGAAAGATGAAAATCTCTCCCATAAAGTCTCTCGTTGATCCTTGCAATGTTACAACATTCCCTTACAAATTCTCTCAAAATCACCTCACCAATTTCTCCAAAAAGGTATAAATCTACATTTCTACNGCCATCAAAATATATTTTCCTATTTATTTGTATCTAACCCCCATGAACTTCACTGTCCATGGAATTTGAATGTGGTTCCACTTTGTTGAGAAATGCACTGCCCTCTCGCGTCTTAATGCAATTACAATAAATTTCAACACTATAACAGGCATTTATTGTAATGTAAATGAAGTGCAAGAAAAAAAAAACACATATATAATTAAAACTTCTTCAATCATGCATCCTAAAATCCAAAACATGAATCCTAGTCATTGTAAAAGAAAAGTAAAAGGAAAATAATTGCATAATTCTCTCATGCCACTATTTCCTAAAAAGAAGAAAGAGTAAGAGAAACACATCAAAAAACATGAAGAAAACTCAACGAAAAACTTTATTACATCAAAGCAAATCCACTAGATAAGTGTTTATAAAATCATAAGATAATGAAGAACTCAATACTTAGATTTTTCCCCTTGAAAGAAAGATGAAAATCTCTCCCACAAAGTCTCTCGTTGATCCTTGCAATGCAGAACATTCCCTTACAAATTCTCTCAAAATCACCTCACCAATTTCTCCAAAAAGGTATAAATCTACATTTCTACTTCTATTCTAAGATCACTAAACATTATCCAAATTTTCTCACTCACACACATTCTCACACACACACACACGCATGAATATGAGAGGTGCCAAGCCCTCTTTTTTAAAGAGACACATATTCTATCCTTTTTCCTAAGAGACAAATCTAATCATCCAAAAGACATGTCTCTTCATTCAAGAGCCTTATCCAAGTGTCGAGATTCATTGAAGTGCTTCATGGGTTGTTTGAATCACTTGGGAACCTTCTAGAACATCAAAAACCACCCAAAATCGATCTATGACCGTCCGGAGCGCCATCAGCGCCATTTTGGAACTATCGGCATCATTTTCTCATTGTTTTTCTGCTCATCCGCACCACCGGCGTCAGTTTTGGCACTGTTGGTGCCCACCCTACGCAGCTCCACCATTTTACTTCTTTTGGCTCCGTTTTAGCTCTGTTTCGCTACGTTTTAGTTGCGTTGTGTTCCTAACAGATAGACCTACAAAATAAGCATAAAAATAACATTTTTTTAAAGTGTAATTTCATTCAAAAATTTGTGAGAAGTTTAAAAGAGATTAAGCATAGAAAGGCATATCGAAATGTGCTAACTCAAAAATTTTTTTCTTGCTCGTTTTTGCTTCCTTTTCCGCAAAACTCCATTTTTTATACCTGAAACCAAAAATATACAAAATCCTTCCTTTAAAGTGCATTATCATTGAAAATCACTAAATATAGCCATTAAAAGCATATGAAAAATTGCACATCTTTTAGGTGTATCAAAATCCCCCAAACCTAAATGTTATTTGTCCTCAAGTAGCCCTTTTACTACATAAAAATATGACTTAGGATAGAGACTAACTTAATAACTTCTATATTTTAGTTTAGTAAATAAAATAGTAAAATTTAAGAAAAACTTTAATAACTTAGATTCAAACTCTAAGTCTAAGAATACTTAATAATCAATTTTAGGATTTATGAATTTCTATTCAGTTCATGAAGAATTGCAATTTGTTATATCAAGGATATTTAGAACATTCATATGAAAAAGAACTTCCTGAAAATTTTACTAGTAATGCTACTAATACTTTAATACAAGTTTAGAAAATGTAATAAAGCCTTTTCCTTAAGTTGATTCAAGTAAAGCCAATGTTTTATTAAGCTTCTCCTCATGCTTCTCCTCAATCATTTTTCTTTTATTTACCTCCCTTTTTTTTCTTTTTCTTTTTCTCTTCTTTCTTTTCTTATTTTTCTTTCTTTTTCAAGTGAGTATTACTATATCTGGATAGCCTTTTAATAATTTTGAACTTCACTATTCTCTTCTTAAAGTCAAAACAATCCTTCATAAAATTTTACATAAAATTTCATATTAGTTTAAACTATATCTCGATATCTGGATAGCCTTTTAAACTATACATTCATATTAGTTTATGATTTTTCATAAAATTTCATTCTTTTCTTCTTACATGAAATTCTAAAATTTTTAGTACTTCAAAAATACAATATCCTTTTCTTTAAATAGAAAAACATAATCTTATCCTTTCATGGAAAATATCTTTAACTTTAGTATTAATTTTCATTATTAGAAACTTTTACCTAAATTTACATTAATATTTACAAACATAAATTTAGTCATTTAAAGTTAAACTCCAATTCCAAGGTCATGTTACATTAAGTTTAAAAATATAGTTAATTAAGGACAAATAAAATTTAGTTTACTTCTTTTCAAAAGAAATTTCTTTTCCCCCAAACTTGCATTTTTAAATATTTCACAATTAATTCCATAAAATGTAATAGGAAGGAAAAGTAATTGAATCTACTAACTACTACAACAACCTATCAAATTTTATATATTCATAGTCAGGATATAATGATTGCAGGAGAATGTAAATCTAGCCTAAACATGCATGCAATAATACTAAACTAAAAGGAAGTATACTTAGCTTTAAAATCTATTTTTCTTCCTACCCACAAACTTGATTTTTACAATGTATAGCATTTAGTGCAAGAAAATATAAGTAGGAAGAAAAACAGTTTTGAAATTCTATCTACCACAAATGTCTATAAAAAATATCTACAATTATTTATCATGATAGAAAACATGTAGTAGAAAGTAAATCTAAACTAAACATGCTAAAATGAAATTAAATAAATAAAAGTCTAAATAGCATAACATGTATCAACATTGCAATATAAAAAGGCTCTTCAAGTCCTATTATTGTAACACAAACACAAACACACATAATAAATGAGGTCAATTCTTCCTTTAACTCATTGCATCTCACTAATTTACATCCAATTTCTAACGCAACCACTACACAAATATATTTGGTACTTATAAATGATTTAGTAGATTCTAATCCCAAAGATAAAATTATCCCTAATATATTGGTTCCTAGGCACCAATCTCAGGCATCATGTAATCCTTTAAATTAAGCACCTCTAATAGTTTTAAGGATAGTGTAAACTCATCCACATATTACTCGTCAAATAGGTTAGCTACACCTACCAAATGAAAACAAAGTAAAAGAAAGGAAGTAATAAAATTGAGATGAAATTGTCACTGATAAATTCACAATGTCTCTTCTAAAACTCAAGTCTGGGTTAGACCCGAGTTGTAGTGGACTCATCAATCCAACTACTACAATAGAACATACAAGTATAACCATAATAAGAAGTTAAGAAATCACCTCCCTCATGACACATAAAAAGCAAATCAAACCACTAAGAATCCAAATATTTACCAATAATCAATTAGACTGATCAATCCACACTAAAGAAAACACAATACAACGCTAACAATCATGACTCTTAAGCATACTAAATCAAACCACATTGATAACTATGGGTTGCCTCCCATAAGGCACTTGGTTTAACATCGCTAGCCAGACAAATGATTCCACCTGGATCAAAATTCTAATTAAGTAATCCTTGATCAATCACCCAATCTTTTCCAGATCAAGGGATTCCTACAAAGTCCTCAAATTTAGATTTTTCTTTCAATTCTTCCTTTTCAGATTGATTCATATCCTTGTTCCTCGTATTCCTTTGTAGATCAAATATTTTTCTAGTAATTTTCTCAATTTTTATATTAATATCATCCTTAAATTTTATAGGAAATGGATCTTTATAAGCTACTCCATGATCTCCCAAAATTTGGATCAGATTTTCTCTATATAATTCAGATACTGGATCAAATTCTTCTAGGTTACTCTTCTCTTTCAAGTTATCTTCTAATTCTTCAAGAATTTCTACCATTGGTCTTTAAATATCATTATCCTCATCTCTCAACTCAAAGTTCTTCTGAAACATATCCTCAAATTCCCTTCTAAATATCTGTTCGACCTTTGGGGGGTAATTGTTAATTGCATTAATAATCTGCCCCAGCATCATAATCTCATTCATTTTATCTATATACCACGAAATATGCCATTCAGTGACTTTGAAAAACTCTTTCATAGGAGATCTTTTACTAATTTGATCATTCAATTTAGGTTCATCTTGTGATTGAGTCAAATATCAAGATGTAAAGACTGGTGGCGTAGATGAATTCCCTATATATGTAGGCTTTAAAATTATATGGGGTATATTCATTTTAAGTTCATGAGATTTTTCAACAGATGGAATTAAAAATTTACTATTTTTGGTAACGTCCATCATTTCACACCTCACTTGAACATACATACAATATTCTTTAAACAAAATTTTAGACTCATCATGAAATTCCATTTCAATCTCATCTGTTAACTTACTCTTAAAACATTTTTGGAAATTGTTTTTACTTAGATAAAAATTTCATCCAGCAAAAAAAAATCAACATATTTTCTCTCAGTTGGATACTTCATAGCCTTTAAAACATCAAAAGTGGTTTCATGGTCATTAATATTCATAATTAACTTTCCTTTTTGCACATCTATCATAGCTTAATTCAGTAACAAGAAAAGGTCTCCCCAAAATAATGGGATATTCTTTATCTTCCTACATAACTAATACAATAAAATCCATAGGAAAGATAAATTTATCCACTTTAATAAGCATGTCTTCTATAACCCTTTTTGGATAAATGATAGATCAATCAGCTAACTGAAGGGTTATTATAGTGGGAGAAATATCAGCTAAACCAAACCTTTTGAATATTGATAGAGGCATCACATTAATGCTCAATCCTAAATCAGATAAAGCTTTTCCACATAATCTTTCTCTAAATACACAAGGAATTGTTAAGCTAGAAGGATCTATAAGTTTCTCAGTATGCCTTTTCATATTTATAGTGCTGCACTCCTCAGTTAGTGCAACTGTCTCGTACTCCCCAAATTTCTTTTTTTATTTAATATCTCCTTTAAAAATTTTACATAACTTGGCATTTGTTCGAAAGCTTCAGTAAAAGGAATATTTATCGTTAACTTCTTGAGTACGTCCATGAACTTTGAAAATTATTTATCCAACTCATGTTGGCTAAATCTTTGAAGAAATAGAGGTGGTGGTCTTTCTAAATTGATTTTAATTGGAGATATTGATATTTCCAAATCATTAGAAACATGTTCTTCGGGTCCTTTATTTTTTTTTGTTTCTCTCACAACTCCTTTCTCTTTTCTGACCACATCCTCTATCTCTCTTCCACTTCTTCATTGGACAGCTTCTATTTGTTCACATTTTTCTCTTTACGGTTGATCTCACTGTTGCTAGGACGTGTTCCTTGGGGTCTACTGCAAAGTGAATTAGAAATTTATCCAAGTTGATTCTCTATGTTTCTAATCATATTATTTTGACTTTGCAACTGGTTTCCCTTTTATAGTACCACTTCTTCTGTAGACAACTTCTTATCCTCAAATTGTTGATCATTGTTAGAGTACGGTTAAGATGAAGGTCTATAATTTTTGTTTCCTTGATTATTCCAAATTTCATTAGGATTTGCATGATTATTTTCCCATGGTTGGTTTCCACCCCAAGTAGTGTGATACCAGTTAAAATTAGGATGATTCTTCCAACCTAGGTTGTAAAAGTTAGAATACGAGTTATTTATGGTATTTAAAGTCTCACATGATAAGTTAGAATCAATCATATGCCATAATGAACTTTCCTCACTGGAGTAAATTGAGGTTGGTTCATTTCAAATTGGTCCAACTTTTTTGATATTGCAGCAACCTGAGATGCAAGAATTGCAATCGCATCTGTATCATGAACACTGGCTATAATTTTAGGATTTACCCTTGTAGAGGGCCATTAAAATTCATTTGTAGTCATTTATTCAATTAACGCATATACCTTATCAAATGATTTTTAAATTAACGATCCACCAGCAGTAACGTCAATCATAAACCTAAGAGATTCTACTAACCCATTATAAAAAGTTTGAATGATTAACTAATTGGGCAGAGGATGGTGTGGACACTTTCTTCGCAGTTCCTTAAATCTTTCCCATGCATCGTATAATGATTCCCCTTCATATTGACAAAATGAGATAATATAGTTTCTAAGTTTAGTAGTCCTTGAAGGTGGAAAATACTTAGCTAGGATTTTCTGAGTTAACTCTTCCAAATTTTTAATAGAGCCAGGTGGTAATGAGTATAACTACATTTTAGCCTTATCCCTTAGTGAGAAAGCAAAAAGCCTTATTCTAACAACATCGTCTGATATATCATTATAACAAAATGTAGCACAATGTTCTAGAAAAATAGATAAGTGTAAATAGGGATCCTCTCAAGGAGTTCCCCCAAACTGATTGCTCTGCAACAGCTGGATAATATCTGGATTTATTTCAAATGAGTTAGCTTCTACGACAGGGGTTTGTATACTTTAGTGAATTTCATCTGTCGTAGGATTTATATAATCCCTCAAAGATTTATGATGATTTTCTAAGTTATTATTTTGAATGTTTTCCATTTCCTTTTCTAGTTCTTTAAGTCCTTTCAGTTTTTAACTTTTTTTTCTTTTTTTTAACTCAAGATCATAAGACACAAGTCCTGCGGATCTTTTATTTTATATACGCAACACAACAAATAATACATTAAAAATTAAATGAATAAAATAAAAGAATAATTCAACACAACAAAACATCTTCACAAACACCTTATTTTTGACACAAATAGTTTTTTCACAACACTTTTTTATAAAAAAAACACTTTTCACACAAAAATAGTTTTTACGACACTACAAATTTCCAAATCTATATCTAATTACTTCAACTAAAATTCTCCTTAAGTTCTTACCGAAGCTTCCATGGCAACGACGCCAAAACTTGATGCTACTTTTTTATATGCTTAATTTTATATATTCTCTATAGTTACAATGATATAAATGCAAGTACACGTATCGCTCAAGTAATATATGACTTTCTGATTAAGCCCTGATTAATGATACCACGAGAAAGTGAGGAAAGATGTCCTTAATCAAATTTCAGTTTACTACTATTAGTCTTTTGTTTGGAATGTCGATTAAAATGGTGTTTTATCTAAAAACTACTCCTAAATGCAAATTTTAAAAATGAGGACAGTAACTATTCCTAAATGTAAATTTTAAATTCTAAAGATAACCCTTTCTGGATGAATTGGTTTGGAGACTGTTAATATTTTCAAAACTACTATTCTTATGTAGTGAGTTGGATAATGTAAATGAATGAGATACATTAAATATTGCATGTGCCAAATAGGAGCAATTATAATTCACTACCCAGATTCAGTGTTATAGAAAATCATTGGCTAATCTCAAGTTTAGTCCTTAAATTCATGGCTAGGCTAGGAGGATACTGGCTCCCACTCCAAAGATCCCACTTCCCTTCCCCTGAAGGCTAACTCTCGCTTTAGTTCTTTAAACACTAAAACCAAATTTAGGATTTTAGTTTGTCACCCTAAAATCTCCAATTCTACGCCCATCAAAATTTATTTGCCTATTTACTTGCATCCAACCCCCATGAAATTCACCATCCATGGAATTTGAATTTGGTTCCACTTTGTTGAGAATTACACCACCCTCTGGGATTTTAATGCAATTACAACAAATTTTAACACTACAACAAGCCTCTATTGTAATGTAAATGAAGTGAATGTAAAAACCATCAAATTTATAATTAAAAATTTTTCAAGCATGCATCCCAAAATCTAAAACATGAATTTTACTAATTGTAAAAGAAAAGTAAACAAAAAATAATGGCATAATTCTCTCATGTCACTGTTTCTTAAGAAGAAGAAAGAGTAAGAGAAACACATCACAAAGCAAGAAGAATACACAACGAAAAACTTCATTACATAAAAAAAAATCCACTAAATAAGTGTTTACAAAATCATAAGATAATGAAGAAAATAATACTTAGCATTTTTCCCTTTAAAGAAAGATGAAAATCTCTTCCACAAAGTCTCTCGCTGATCCATTCAATGCTAGAACATTCCTTACAAATTCTCTCATAATTCCCTCACCAATCTCTCTAAAAAGGTAGAAATCTACATTTCTGCTTCTATTCAAAGATCACTAAACATTCTCCACATTTTCTCACTCGCACACACCCTCACACACACACACGCATGCATATGAGAGGTGTCAAGCACTCTTTTTTAAAGATATACAAATTCCCTCCTTTTTTCTAAGAGACAAATATATTCATCCAAAAGACATGTCTCTTCATTCAAAGCCTTATCCATGTGTATATATTCATTGAATTTCTTCATGGGGTGTTTGAATCACTTGGGAGCCTTCTAGAACATCAAAAATTGCCCAAAGTCAATCCATGACCGTACAGGGCGCCGTCGGCGCCATTTTGGCCGCTGTCAACGTCATTTTCTCATTATTTTTCTACTCTTCAATGTCACCGGTGCCGGCTCTAGAGCCACTGGTGCCCACCCTGCGCAGCTCTACCATTTTGCTTCGTTTGACTCCGTTTTTGCTCCGTTTCACCCCATTTCAGTTGTGTTGCGTTCCTAACAGATAGACCTACAAAATAAACATAAAAATAACTTTTATTTAAGGTATAATTTCATTTAAAAATATGTGATAAGTGTAAAAGAGATTAAGCATAGAAAGACATATCGAAAAGTGTCAGGGCAAAATATTCTTTCTTGCTCATTTTTGCTCTAAATTACATCATTTTTGCTTCTTTTTCTGTAAAACTCCATTTTCTGTACCTGAAACAAAAAATATACAAAATACTTTGCTTTAAAGTGCATTATCATTGAAAAGCATAAAATATAACCACTAAAAGCATATGAAAAATTGCAAATTTTTTAGGTGTATTTACCATTATATATGTATGCTTATGTTTCGAACATAAGCACCTAAATCAAACCAAGAAGCAAGAAAACAAGAAGAAAAATTTGTTGAGAGAGAGGTGGGATCAATCCACTTGAAAAAGCAAAGAGGTAAAAGGTGAATTGGTCCTCAAAATCGCGTCTAAAATGATCGACGAAAAGTCCCAAAAAGGCAGCCCAATGATCCTCGATTGAACCCAAAAGGGTATCATCTCCACCAATTTTGCAAACGGATCAACAAAAAATGTATCCTTTCAAAACCACATTCAAACAAGTCAAAATGTGTTCGAACCAATGCAAAAATTACATACATAGCCTCACAATACTTGTGCATTTATACACCCAAGCCTAAACCCAAAAGTTGCAATCTCATCATCCAACTCTTTCATATTGTATCATAAGGGTTACCGCTAAAGCCTCAAAACTGCAGCTCAAAAGAAGCCCAAAGCAAGTCAAATAACTCCCAACTCATGTAAAGCAACCCGCACAATTTTAGATTTTTGCATAGAGCCAACTTTGTCAAAGTTTCAAAACCCTCCCTAATAAAACGATCAAATTCAAATTTCCAAAAAAGTAAACTCTTCAAAGTTTCAAAATTTTCACACAAGTATCACATGTAAACCTTTTCTAAAGCCCCAAGAGGAACCTCCAATTTTGAATAATTCTGTATGGTTCATATCATGAAATTGAAGGAGAACATGTTTCCAAATAATATCATAACCTCCATGCTAAAATCTTTAAGTTCCCAGTTTGAGTGTAAATATATGTGTACATGAAAAGCTCTAGCCTACTCCAAGTCCGCATGGATCTAGAACCCAAAAGAAATGACAAGCTCTAATTTTCTTCCAATAAATACTAAAGTAATTAGTCGAAGTTATCTTCCAAAGTGCTCAAGCAACAATTTATATAAAGAGATATCTAAATGGCCATGAATGACACGTGTGTAAGAATCAAAGTTTGGGTTTTAAACATGTAAATATATAAGAATTCTGGGATATGTATCTAAATGCATAAAAAATCAAGCAAAATCTACACTCATATGTATTTTTGTTTAGGTTATGAGTATTCAAGAAGCTAAATTCTGCATATATCCACATCCATATATGTAAAAAAATGACAAAAATATATCTTTATCCCAAGTGCCATATTTGTAAATACCAGTAAAATCTAATAAATCTGCATATGAACCATCCAACCCTTATGTATTTAAAAATCTAGAATTCAAACTCTAGTGAAACATACCTAAGGGAAATTTACATACAAACCATGCAATTCTTAAGTATTTAAAAATGTAGCACTTACATATATACCACCCAAATTTTTGATAGTCCAAAAGAAATAACACAATTGCATGCATAGGCAAGATAGCACATATGTGAGAATTGAAATTTGAGTGTTAGACATGTAAATGTGCAGGGATTGGGAGGTTTGTATGTGAAATTTCCTCAATCTTTGTATTTTGACTGATTAACCAAAATAGTAGTAGATCCAAAAACCTCACCCATTTTATAACTGTTTTCACTATTAGCATTAAACCTAGTTAACTCTTGAAAATTTCTCAATTCCAGGTACACTAGAAAATACAATCGGGGGGCAATTCCAAGTGAAGGGGATTAGAAAGATTAGCATTGCCAGAGAAGAGATTATCACAGTAAAATCCCCCCAGCCACATTTCTATAGATTATGAACCATAAACGATAAAGACTGCTTAATGATCTTGGCATTAAAGACTATAAGATTCAAAATTCAAAGATGTTTCAATTTTTTAATAGCCTCAGACATCTTTTTTTTTTATCTGGAGAGTGAATGAAGTACAACCGAATGCTTCTTAATTCCTATTAAAAATTTAGTAAGTATTTCAAAAATCCTTGATCATTTCTTCCACTAAGAAAAAAGTGAATGCAAGTTTATAAAATCTTAACCACATCCCACAAAGTTTAAAGTACATGCAAAGCAAACCTTTAATTCAAGCAAGAAAACCTGCATTGAAAGTGATGAAGTAAGCACACCCCTCAACAGTTCTTTAAAAGGATCATTCTCTTATGTAAAAGCCAAGAACCAGCCCTAGATTAGGGGAAGCAACAAAACCAGAAACCAATGTGGAAAAGAATTACCTCTTAATGAAAACTCAGAGAAGCTTCAAAACAAGCCCAGAGAAAAATTTTGCAGCACTTCCCACTCATCCATAAATTTTGGCCAGCCAAGTCCTCCCTAGATGCGGTTTTTTATAGGCAAGAGGGAAAGGAGAAGGAGAGAGCTTTTGCAAGAGAGAAGAGGAGAAGTCTCCCCATTACGTGCGGCTGGAGGAGTTGAGTGGAGCAGGAGGCCTTCCATGCGGGCGACTCGAAGAGGGCAAAGGATCAGAAGATCATGCGATAAGGGATGGGGCACCTGCTGCGTCACGAAGGAGATAAGGGAAAGAGGCTCAGTCAATCACAAATAGGAGCGGGAGAGGATGCATGAGCGAGAGATTTTGGGATAAAGGATTTAGGATTGAGGAAGAAAATAAAAGAAAAAAAAAGATTTTCTTTGTAATATTTATTATTTAAAATTCACAATTAATGTGTGCACAAAACTACACCAAAATGGGTGTCCTCCCTAGGTAATTTTGATGCTCCAGACAAGCCGATACGATCCGTTTTGTCATCCGGGGTCGTTGGACAACCTTGTCGATGATCAGGTCAAAAACATGTTGATTTTAATTTCCATCAAAATTTTGATTCAATCTTAATTAATTGATTAGGATGGTGTAGATGGTTGTCAAAAGAAGTTTAGAAAAAACTTGAAGAGATTTTAAATTGATGTGGGAGTTCAATTTGGAGGATTTGGTCATCTAGTCAAATTTGGGGATGTTATGTTAGGCTCGGGTTTGGGTTAAGCTATAGTTTAGCTATGGCCCGATTGATGGTTCAATTTGATATGGGTGATTCTCATGAAGTGTTTTGGATAGAAATTGAGTGGAAATTTTGAAGCTATGACATTCAATTTGGGTATGTTTAGATACATGACTAATTTGGGGCAACCTTGGAGATCTAGGTGTCAACCCCAAAGAGAGAATCAGAAGCCTTGTTCCACTTAAGGTGACATTACATCGATCTTGAGGATTTAGAATAGGATGTCGTGTTCCATTTAAGGGGGCCTTACTCTGATCTCGAGTATTGAGAATAGGACTCCATGTTCCATTTAAGGGGGCCTTACACCTATCTCGGCGATTAAGAATAGGATGTCATGTTCCATTTAAGGGTGCCTTACACATTTAAGGGGCCTTACACTGATCTCGAGGATTGAGAAGGGGATACCAAGTTCCATTTAAGGGGCCTTGCACCGATCTCAAGGATTGAGGAAGGAGAGTCATGTTCCATTTAAGTGAGACTTACACCTATCTCGAGGATTGAGAAGGGGATGCCATGTTCCATTTAAAGGGGCCTTACATCAATCTCGAGGATTGAGAATAGGATGTCGTGTTCCATATAAGGGTGCTTTACACCAATCTTGAGGATTGAGAATAAGATTACCTGTTCCATTTAAGGGGGCCTTACACTGATCTTCAGAATTGATAATAGAATGTCATATTCCATTTAGGGGGGCCTTACACCGATCTCGAGGATTGAGAAGAGGATGTCATGTTCCATTTAAGAGGGCCTTACACCAATCTCAAGGAAAGAGAATAGGATGTCTAAGCCTACCCCAAAGATGTAGATGGGAATAGGATGTCTAAGCCTACCCTAAAAGTGTAGGTGGGAATAGAACGTCTAAGCCTACCATAAAAGTGGACATGGGAATAGGATGTCTAAGCCTAACTACGAAGTGGAGATGGGAATACGAATTTTAAGCCTACCTTGAAGATGTCGATAAGAATAGGACGTCTAAGCCTATCCCAAAAGTGTACATAGGAATAGGACGTCTAAGCCTACCGTGAAAGTGGAGATGAGAATAGAATGTTCAAGGCTTACCCTGAAGTGGAGATGGGAATAACACGTCTAAGCTTTCCCTGAAAGTGGAGATGGGAATAGGACGTATAAGCCTAACCAAAAAGTGGAGATGGGAATAGGTCAGCTAAGCCTACCCCAAAAGTAGAGAAGCAAATACGACGTTTAAGCTTACCCTGAAAGTGAAAATGGGAATAAGACGTGTAAGCCTCACCCGGAAGTGGACATGGGAGTAGGTCCAAGCCTATCTCGAGTGCAAATATGGAGAATAAGGCGTCAAAGGCTATCTCAAAACTTGAGATGGGAAAAGGATGTCTACTCCTACCCCAAAAGTGAAAATGGGAATAGGATGTCTAAGCTTATCTCGAATGCAAAAATGCAGAATAGTGCGTCAAAGCCTATTCTGAAAGTAGAAATGGGAATATGACGTGTAAGTCAACCCTAAAAGTGGAAATGAGAATAAGTCGTCCAAGACTATCCCGAATGTAAAAATGGGGAATAGGGCGTCAAAGCCTATCTTGAAAGTAGAAATGAGAATAGGATTTCTAAACATACCCAAAAAGTAGAAATGAGAATAAGACGTCTAAGCCTAACTCAGAAGTGAAAATGGGAGTGGGGTGTCCAAGCCTATCCCGAATGTAAACTTGGGAATAGAGCATCAAAGCATATACCGAATGAAAAAAATGGGAATAGGGCATCCAAGCCAATCCTAAATACAAAAAATGGGAATAGGGCATCCATGCCTAGCCCGAAATGCAAAAATGGGAATAGGGAGTCCAAGCCTATCCCAAATGTAAAAATGAGATTTTACTGAGGTTCAAATTATGCAAAGACTGATGAAGAATTTTGTTGAGATATGGTTCATGAAGGGGATATGAAAAAAAATTTCTAGATTTGTATATGTGGAGATCATGAAAATATTGCGAAGAGCGGAGAACGTCTGTATAAGTTCGTGAAGTGTTGACTTTTATTGAAATGTCTGTGTAGGGACCCAAAAAAATTTATGAGGTAAAAAATTTTGTTTCAATGTAGATTTTTTTTATTTGGTGCTGAGTTTTATTTTGTTGCATTTGTTTTAGGATTTGGACCCAGTTTTACACAAGTGTGACAAATGAGTCTTCGTCTCCGAAACATTAGGAGGCATAGTACTTTTTGAAGCATCGTCCACTCACTAAAGACAAGTGTTAGAGCATAACCCACTCTTTAAGGTGCTATCAGAATTATGTTCTTTCAAGTAACTATAACGATGTGTTATCTCTAAGGACGTCACAGATGAAGTGGTCGCAACTTTGTAGCTTTGTTTGTAGTAGTCGTTGTTTGCTTTGACATTAATTTTGTAAATATTGTTCAAAATATTTTCGAGAAATCGCTCTGACGTTCTTTAAATTGGCATTGGAGTTGTATATGTTGGGCACTAAATGATATGACTTTAGGGTTGAATTTTCATTAACTGCTAATATCATCATTGTTTCTTTAATTCTTTCATTCTACGCCTAAGCAAATCTCAGAACTTTTTCTCATGTGATTAAAATATTTTTGATTGTCCAAAGATATTTTTGAGCCAATTAATATCCAATCAAAATACTCAAGATCATTGAACTTCTTCTCGAATATAATATGAGGAGAAATTTCTAAAGAGAGCATTTTATGTCTTGTTAACTAAGGGAGGATTCAGGCACCAATTTTTGATTATAAGTTCACCTCTAGCTTCTTCTTAGGGAGACTTTTCTTTTTTGCTTTGATTTCTGGATCAAACTTTTCACACAATCTTTTTTTTTTCTTCTTTTTTTTTGCCCTTGTTTTGTTGAGAATTACTGTATCTGGTAGAGCATGATTTAAATATTTGGAATGTTTGAATTCAGACACCAATTTTAGATTTTATGCTCTCCTCAAGCTTCTTCTCACGGGACTCACAATTATTATTATTTTTTTCTCTTGTTGTTTTCTGAGAATTACTATATCTGGTCAAACATATTTCGCTTAAATATTTTAAGTTTCCAAACTCCCCTGACTAATAATCCACAATCATTTCTTAAAATAAATTTTGGGATATTATAACTCATTCAAAAGTTAGGACACAGTCACGTGGCAAAAAATTAAAAGGCTTGTGATATCCCGAGTCAACTACTCATATTTCAACCACTCTATCTTATTTCAAAATTAGCTTAGGACCCAATCCAAATTCTTTAAAGTGGATGACTCAATTATTAGGGCATTAATTTCATTCTCCCCTGAAGTCATATTCGTATCAAAACATCTAATTTCTCTTCTGATGTGACGAGCTTTCCAATTATCAAACAATTTTGGACGACAACAAATTCTTTCATCCATTTCATTCATTGCGGTGAGAGGGATGGGACAAACTAACACTGATCTTGCTAATATTCGCTTTAAACAATAATAGTAGTACAATAGTAGCCAAAAGGCATTTCATCTGTTGTCAGTTGTGTAGGTTAGTTGGAACAAACTGCTCAACCAAAATCATATTCATATAACCTATTTAAGGTTCTTTTCAAATATTTTTTCGAGATTGTTACATTTCCACCTTTGCAATGCTCCTCAAGCTAATCCTTAAAACTAAAGCAATTTTTATGGTGTGGTCGAATAATCAGTGGTATGGGCAGTATTGGGGATGACCCTTTTTGCCAGCCTCCTCTGGCTTTTTTTTTTTTTGCTCCAATAGTCTGAATTTTGGTCTCATTAGCAAGTCATGGAACATCTTCAACACTAACTCTTGTTTGAATGGGTATACCTTGCTTAATTGTTGATTCTTTGTTAAAAGCGACTTTCTATTAGCATGATGCAGCCTCCTTTCATGTGCAAATGTTAATTACATAGGCTTTAAATTAGACCCAATCTCAAATCCAAAAAATGGTAGTGTATAAGCGTCGACTGACTCTTCCTCATGTAAAATCTCTTTTCCTTTATTCTACAGAATAGTTAGCTCAGTGATGATGAATCTGGTAGTAGGAGCAGAAGTAGTCCTCGAAGAAGTCCCAAAACTCCAAACGACGGACTTTATAGAACTGGTTGGGCACTTTTTGACCAACACCTTTGGAGTGGAAAATTCTATGGCAGATTTCAAGTTGAACTGTACAATAGGTTCCATGGAGACATTTTAATTTTTTTGTGATTTTTGTTTTGTGATGATATTGATTAAATTTTATGTTGTGGCGGTAAATTTTATCTTGTTTGATTTTTTTTTTAAATTTTGGTTTTGATTTTGTGGCAATTTTGGTATTCATGCAAGGTAACATCATTGTTTAACATGCACGTTTAAAATAAGAAGTACACAAAGGTAAATGCAATAATATAAAAACATACCGTTCAATTCTTCTCATTCCTCCACCTGAAAGGTTAGTACTAGCAAGACATATATATAATTTTGCAGGAAATTTAAATTGCAGAAGTAATTGAAGGTATAGCCACCAAACCCCAAGTTATGACATTAGCGAATCTCAAAAGATCTTAATGGATCATTTTAAAATAAAATATAGCATGTTCTATTTACCCTTCAAACTACCCAAAAGATTTTAAAGAATTTGTGGAATGACCCTGAACTACTTTATGGATCTCTTGAATTATTTCAAGTTCATTATTTAAACTTATCATATTGTTCTTTTAATCATCCCGAGGTAGAAACTAAGGTTACCCCATTACCTAGTGAACATTGTCTTTCCGACGATCCCAAGAGATGAAGGAAGTTAGATAGTCTCTTAACAGTTTATTTGACTATTATGTGAGTTCGTACCCCAAAGGACAAGACCAAATTCATTAAGGATTTTAATACCCAGAGCTAAAGTTGGGCCTAAAGTGTTTGAAAATTTTAATCAATTAATTAAGTCCATCTTTTTTAATCCCAAGTTAAAACAATTCTTGCACATCAAACCTAATTCACTATTAGGCCCTATTAAATTCAATTTTCAAAGTGAATTCAAAATAATTAAATATTTAAATGGAATTTCTATTCTCATTAATATCAAACTTACTATCTAACCACCAATTGATGGGCTTTAAGATATGTGAATTACCATCTTCATAGCCTAAGCCCATTACTTTAGAATCATCTTATTGAATTGACCTCTAAATTGTGATGAATAACCGAATTGCGTCCTTATTAGGAGAAGAGTGGCATGTTGGTTTCTACCATTTACCCTTTATATTGTTATCCTAAAAAAATGTTTATTATGATCAATATTGCCCATTTATCCTTTAAATAAAACTAAAAGTTAATTAAGGCATTAAAATTCAAAAATTACCATTTTTTCCTTGGGTTTCCCACTCCATAACTTATCAAGTAAACACAAGTGACTCATAAAATAAGCTCGAAGAAAAACACAGGGAAATCTCAAAGGAAATAACAAGTGAAACAATAAAAAATTCGAAGTAGACTATAAGCATTCAGGTTCAATTGGGCACAAAAACTATATATATATACTCGAGGGACTTTGAATGCTACTATCAGTCACCCGTATGTATAAAACTCGACATTCGACTAGAAGGGTGCCCCACTATACCAACTTAGGAGGGTACTCCTTAGTCTGACGCTAGTGATTAACAAGTGGACAATTTAATTAAATTTTAAAATTTATATTTTGGCACGCACATAAGTTTCTTGGAGAGAATGTTTTATCAATTTTGAAGTCAAAATACTTTTGCAAATGTAGTATTTATTCTCATCGTATTTGTTCTTAACAATTTTAAAGGATGTGATTGTTGAAAAGTAGATCACGCCATCGGGCGTAGGACCGCCATAACCCTAAGAGGGTAAGGGTCCCCCGATAGTCTTGTGTCGGTGAATAATATTATCATTTTATGGTTCACTGAGTCCCTAGATTGGGTTCTAATGTCATGGAATGGAAAATTATTATGCTTATCACCGGAGTGTCTTTGTCATCACCGCCCTTAAACCACAAAATGAACCGTCCAACTTGTAGGCTTGCTTGATGGTTCATATATAGTGATGGCTATATATGTATGCTTATTTTTTGGACATAATCATCTAAATTAAACCAAGAAGCAAGGAAAAAAGAGGGATAAATCCACCTGAGAGAGCGAAGAAGTGAAAGGATGATTGGTCCATAAAACCGCGTCTAAAATGATTGACGAAATGTCCCAAAAAGACAACCCAATGATCCTTGAATCAACCCAAAAGGGTATCATCTCCTCCAATTTCGCAAATAGATCAACCAAAAATTTATCCTTTCCAAACTACATTTCAAACAAGTCGAAACGAGTCCAAACCAATGCGACGATTACATACATAGCTTCACAATACTTATGTATTTATACACCCAAGCCCAAAACCAAATGTTGCAGTCTCCTCATCCAACTCTTTCATAATGTATCAAAAAAGTTACTGCAAAATCCTAAAAACTGCAGCTCAATAGAAGCCCAAAGCAAGCCAAATGAACTCCCAACTCATGTAAAGCAACCCCCACACAAATTTTTGCGTAGAGCCAACTTCGTCAAAGTTTCAAAACTCTCGCGAATAAAATGATCAAATTCAGATTTCCATAAAAGTAAACTCCTCAAAATTTCAAAATTCTTACGTAAGTATCACATGTAAACCTTTTCTAAAGTCCTAAGAGGCACCTTCAATTTCCAACAACTCTGTATGGTTTGTACAATGAAATTGAAAGAAAACATGTTTCCAAATAATCTCATAACCTCCATGCTCCAATCTTTAAGTCACCACTTTGAGTGTAAATATATGTGTACATGAAAAGCTCAAGCTTCCAAGCCCCCCTGGATCAAGAACACAAGAGAAATTTCACGCTTTAGTTCTCTTCCAATAAATACTAAAGCCATTAGTCAAAATTATCTCTCAAAGTGCTCGAGCAACAATTTATAAAAAGAGATATTTAAATGGCCTTGAATGACACATGTTTAAGAATCGAAGTTTGGGTGATAAACATGTAAATATACAAGAATTTCATGGTATGTATGTAAATGCACAAAAAATCAAGCAAAATCTACACTTATATGTATATTTGTTTAGGTGACGAGTATACAAGAAGCTAAATTTTGTATATATCCACATCGATATTTCTGAAAAGATTGGCTCAAATATATGTTTACCCCAAGAGCCATATTTGTAAATACTAGTGAAAATTAATATATCTGCATATGAACCATCCAGCCCTTATTTATTTAAAAATCTGGAATTCAAACTCCGGTGAAACAGAACTAAGGGAAATTTACATACAAACATTGCAATTCTTAAGTATTTACATATGTAGCACTTACCTATATACCACGCAAATTTTTAATTTTCCAAAAGAAATAACAAAATTGCATGCAGAGACAAGAAAAAAAATATGTGAGAATTGAAATTTGGGTATGTAAATGTGCAGGGATTGGGTGGTATGTACGTGAATTTTCTTCAATCTTTGAACTTTAACTCATTAACCGAAGTAGTAGCAGATCCAACAACCTCACTCATTCTGTAACCTTTCTCATTCTTAGCATTAAACTCGGACTGCTCTTGAAGTGACTCTAATTTTTGTATTCCAGGTGCACCAAAAAATACAATCTGGGAGTACTTCCAAGTGATAGGGATTAGAAAGATTAACATTTCTAGACAAGAAATCATCAGAGCAAAATCCCCCAAGCCACATTTCTATAGATTATGAACCTCAAATGATAAACACTGTTTAATGATCTTGGAATTCAAGTGAGATTTACAGTAAGATTCAAAAATCAAAGTTGTTTTAAATTTTAAGTAGCCTCAGACATCTTTTTTCTGATATGGACAGTGTATGAAGTACAAANAAACATGTTTCCAAATAATCTCATAACCTCCATGCTCCAATCTTTAAGTCACCACTTTGAGTGTAAATATATGTGTACATGAAAAGCTCAAGCTTCCAAGCCCCCCTGGATCAAGAACACAAGAGAAATTTCACGCTTTAGTTCTCTTCCAATAAATACTAAAGCCATTAGTCAAAATTATCTCTCAAAGTGCTCGAGCAACAATTTATAAAAAGAGATATTTAAATGGCCTTGAATGACACATGTTTAAGAATCGAAGTTTGGGTGATAAACATGTAAATATACAAGAATTTCATGGTATGTATGTAAATGCACAAAAAATCAAGCAAAATCTACACTCATATGTATATTTGTTTAGGTGACGAGTATACAAGAAGCTAAATTTTGTATATATCCACATCGATATTTCTGAAAAGATTGGCTCAAATATATGTTTACCCCAAGAGCCATATTTGTAAATACTAGTGAAAATTAATATATCTGCATATGAACCATCCAGCCCTTATTTATTTAAAAATCTGGAATTCAAACTCCGGTGAAACAGAACTAAGGGAAATTTACATACAAACATTGCAATTCTTAAGTATTTACATATGTAGCACTTACCTATATACCACCCAAATTTTTGATATTCCAAAAGAAATAACAAAATTGCATGCAGAGACAAGAAAAAAATATATGTGACAATTGAAATTTGGGTATGTAATTGTGCAGGGATTGGGTGGTATGTACGTGAATTTTCTTCAATCTTTGAACTTTAACTCATTAACCGAAGTAGTAGCAGATCCAACAACCTCACCCATTCTGTAACCATTCTCATTCTTAGCATTAAACTCGGACTGCTCTTGAAGTGACTCTAATTTTTGTATTCTAGGTACACCAAAAAATACAATCTGGGAATACTTCCAAGTGATAGGGATTAGATAGATTAACATTTCCAGACAAGAAATCATCAGAGCAAAATCCCCCGAGCCACATTTCTATAGATTATGAACCTCAAACGATAAACACTGCTTAATGATCTTGGAATTCAAGTGAGATTTACAGTAAGATTCAAATATCAAAGTTGTTTTAAATTTTAAGTAGCCTCAGACATCTTTTTTCTGATATGGACAGTGTATGAAGTACAAAAAAATGCTTCTTGATGCCTTTTAAAATTTCAGTAAGTATATCAAAAAAATCCTTGATCATTTTTTCCACTAAAAAAACATGAATGCAGGTTTTAAACATCTTCAGCACATCCCACAAAGTTTAAAGCATATGCAAAGCCAACAATTAATTCATTCAAGAAAACCTGCTCTGAAAGAGATGAAGTAAGCACACCCTTCAAATGTTCTTTAAAATGATCATGCTCATATGTAAGAGCCAAGAACTAGGCCTGTGGCATGGGAAGCAGCAAAACAAGAACCCAATGTGTAAAAGAATTACCACTTAATGCAAACCTAGAGCAGCTTCAAAATAAGTCTAAAGAAAAATCCGACAGCACTTCCCCCTCCTCCGAAAAATTCATCTAGCCAAGTCCTCCCTAGATGAGTTTTTTATAGGCAAGAGGAAAAGAAGATGGGGAGTACTTTTGCGAGGGAGAGGAGGAGAAGTCTCCCTGTCGCGTGCGGCTCGAGGAGTCAAGCGGAGCAAGAGGCATTCTATGCGGCGACTCGAGGATGGTAGAGGAGCAGAAGATCACGCGATAGGGGATAGGGTACCTGCTGTGTCACAAAGGATATAAGAGAGAGAGTCTCGGCCAATCGTGAGCAGGAGCAAGAGAGGAGGCGTGAGTGAGATTTTGGGATTAGGGATTTAAAATTATGGAAGAAAAGAAAAGAAAAAAAGATTTTTTTATAATATTTATTATTTAAAATTCTCAATTCTTGTGTGCATGGAACTACATCAAAATGGTTGTCCTCACTAGGTAATTTTGATGGTCTTGATGTGTCGGCGCAGTTCGTTTCATAATAAGGGGTTGTTTGTCCAACCTCATTGATGATCAGGTCAAAAACATGTTGAATTCGATTTCCATAAAAATTTTGATTTGAGCTCAATTGATTGATTAGGATGTTATATATGGTTGTCACAAGAGGTTTAGAAAATACTTGGAGTGATTTTGAATTGATTTGAGAGTTCTATTTGGAGGATCTGGACATCTGGTCAAATTTGGCAATGTTGGGTTAGGCTAGAGTTTAGCTATGGCCCAATTGATGGTTCAATTTAATATGGGTGATTGTCATTAAGTTTTTTGGATAGAAATTGAGTGGAAATTTTGAAGTTATGACATTCAATTTGGGTATGTTTAGAGACATGGCTAATTTGGGGCAAATATGGAGGTTTTGAATTTAGGTTGAAATTGGGATCGAAGTATGGGTCAATGGGTTGGATTTTTGTTTGAATCAAGTTTAGTTGCGATGAATATGAGTTTAGAGCTAAAATTCGGGGAAATCATGATCAAATTGAGTTCAATTGAAGTGTGTAAATTTTTTTGGGGACAAAATGCTGAGTTAGGTATTTTAGTGAAATTGAGGTTCTAACCGCCTGATTTGATCTATAGACCAATGGAATCTCCTTTTGGGTCCTCTATGTACTAGTATTGGTTAGACCCTATCCTAGGGCTAGTGGGTATAGGATATCATCTACATGAGTGTCCCAAAAGATTAGGGGATCAAAATTAACAAGTTAGGTTTAGGATAGCGAGTGAATGGAGGTGATAGCGAGTGACAGTGAGTGCAAGTGAGTGAACTAGCTCCAGATGAACATCCAGGGTAAACTCTAAGGTTAAGAAATCCTCTGGGGACTCTTCTTGAGATCCCCTATAGAGGCCCCACCTACTAAGTGCTGAAGGTTTGGACCAGTATATGGAACTTCAAGTTATGCACAAAAAAGTTTAAAATTTTCAATATTGAGGGTTCCTTTTCTAGTTTTCTATGAGTAGTCAATAGAAAAGTCATATGGCTATACTCTAGGCTACTAAAGAAGAGAAAACTAAAGCTCAACCAAAAGTGAGGTCAACACTTGAACATAATCGATATCCTCTTTACTCACTTCTATAGATTTATCTTGAATTTTATACTTATCTGGATATTCCATATATTCCTTTTTAAATTCACTTTCAAAGGTTTACTTGAAATATTCATGGCTTAAATATTCATTAAAATCCATTCTGAAGCATTCAATCTCTTGCTCTTGTCGGCATTATTTTGGTTGAGGAGTTGCCGTAAGAAGCTGTCGGTCGCCGGAATCAAAATCTAGTCGCCCTCTTCGGAAGGATGTTTTAATTTATATATATATAAATATATATATATATATATATATATATATATAAGTTTTATAAAAATAT
>JXCR01148293.1:347914-373269 GCA_002079205.1 Phalaenopsis hybrid cultivar
GAGGATGAAGCTCGATCAAATAAACTAAGAAATATATGACATCTGTTTGGTCTGTGAAATCATTTCATTTATCGACAATATCCCCTATATAATATAAATGATTAAGTAATGTTTTATTCAGCTGGGTTCGGACAAGCTTCCTATAGTTATTTACATCTTAAATGACCGAAGTCACCTATGAAAACTCTCGATAAAAATCAGGAAATATTTTCTTCAAAGAGTTCAAAAGGATAGGACTTTTCAATGAAATCGTACAAAGAGGTGTTAAATGGGAATGACTCAAATTTGGAACTTTTTTTTGTAGAATCCAAAGGAGGAAGAACTAGAGGATGTCATAGATCCGGAAGAGAGACTCGGTGACTTCTCAATCTATCCTATTATTTGGATTCAGTTTTGAGGAGCAAATTTTTTGAGTGTTTTATCCTGCCAATTTTCTTTTTTATGGCTTACATTCATGTGAAACGATCACACAAATAGCATGGAAGATGTGAGGATTTAGGTCTTGACGAACAACAGCCTCGGAATCCTAAGACGAGTTATAACTTAGATTGTATAGTAAAGTTGTACAAAGGCCTAAAGAAGAGGTGAGGATTTATATTGCGTAAGCAAACAACCTCTAAATCCTATCGCTTGATTTTTTAATTCTAAGGAAGGAAATGGTTTAGTTGGGGAAGACAGGCTTTGCTATTGAAGATGGTCGTGCTGCCCACAGTGCTAGCTTCAAGCTCCTCGTCGTGAAGAGTTTATATTTTCTAGGGTTTCAGGTTATAATGTCAAATCAAATGGCCCTATGGTTGTAGTTATTTAAATATTATGGGGCATGTTAAAGTTGATTAGAGTGACACCAGTTAGGAACCTATAGTTACCTCATTTCGGTACCACTATTTTCTATTGGATTTACTTAGTCCAAATGAACTTACTAAACTCAGCTTAATGAGCTCCACACTTTCATTTAGACAGCGGGAAGTCTCCTTAGCAACCGTAGATTACCTCCTTCGATGGATTCCCGATCATCCATTAGAGACGTCTTAATTTAGTTGTAGTTGTGGTTTTTGTGATGTTTGTGATTCAATTTTGAGTTGTTTTATATTTGAATGTTGTGGCGGTGAATTTTATCTTGATTAATTTTAGTATTGGTTTTCGTTAGGGTGACATTGTAGTTTAACATACAAGTTTATAAGCATGATAGTACAGAGCAAAAAATATAGAAAAAAGATGGTACTATAAACTGTAAAAGCGTACCTGATGAGTCTTCTCATTCCACCACCTGAAACTCTAAAATGCATGTAAGGGCATTTTATATGAATTGAGAAAATTATGGTTTCTGGTGATCTACAAAATCCTAAATCATATCTTGGTGGGTCTCTACTAGTTTGATTATGGATGATTTTTTTTAAGCAAAACATATTGAGTTTAGTAGACCTCTAAGGTATCCAACAGATATGGAGAAAGAAGCAGGTCCATGCTTCCCTCTCACCTCCTGGTGAAAAGCCTCGAGCTCATTTAAACTTATTACATTGTTTAATAATCCATCCTGTAAATATCTTCAATGCTCAATGAACATTAATGTTTCAATTATTCCTAAGAGTAGGGAATTATGATTTATCACTCGATTTGAAAATTATGTCGGTGAAGACCCATAAAAGGGGCAAGTTAGTGTTATTAAGACATTTAGTCAATTTTAGTTTTAGCTTTGGCTTGTAGTGTTTTAAAGGTGTTCATCTTCTTATTTACTTTCACTTTTCTAATTTGCATTTAACCAAATTTATTTTAGCTTAAATCAGTACTCAGCTCTTAAGGTCCTAGTGAATGTCTTAATCATTTTGAAGAAGATTTCTATGTGATAATAATTCATCATCAAGACTTTGAATTCTATTTGAACATCTAAAATAGGGGTATTAAATTAATGAGTTATTAACACCCAACATCATACCCCTAAGTCTAGGATCATTTAATTTGATAAACTTCCAAATTTTCATGATTTAAGGAATTTTCACATTTATCCTTCAACTAGGGAAAGGTGAGATTGGTTTCTACCAATTAATCCCTTATATTTCAAACATCCAATTACATTAATTATGATCAAAGGTTGTCCATTTCCCTTTCTTGAGTTAAGCATAAATGTTAATTAAGGCTAAAATTTCAAAAATTACACTTTTGCCCCTAAGGTTCTATCACTTCATAATTTATTAAATTTAATTCAAATAACTTTGGAATTTTTATCCCACCTCACTAATGGGTCAATTAAGACAATAGAGGAGAAAATATTATTTTTCAAATTTTTTTTAATTTACATATTTATTTTTATGCCAAAATATGATTTTTTCAAAGGAAATTCCATAACTTGACCAAGGCAAAGCCTAATCCCTTGATATTCTTACTGAAGGTAGACTTAGACTAAAGAACCACTTGAACCAAAGTTCATGATTGTTTGAGTTTTATTTGAATTATTATAATTATTTTAATTTCTAGAGTGTTAACTAAATAATTATAAAATATTTTAAATTTGGAAAATTAAGTTTAAAATTTTTATTAAATCTCTCTGAGTTTAAAGAACCTAAAAAAATATATTTCACATTTTTTTTAATTTTTCTTTGAATTATTGAAATTATTTAAGTGAAAATCCATTTTTTAGCCTTTTAAAAAATTATTTTTTAAACTTTAAAATTCAATATCTTCACTTGGAAAATTGGGAAAAAAGTATTCCAATTGCTCCTAAAAACTTAGGAGACAATTTAAAACATTTCCATGAATTTTATTAATTTTGGGATTTTTATATAATTTTTATTTTTTTTAAAATATTTAAATTGGCTTTAAAAACAAAGTTTTTATTTTATTTACAAATTTAATTTAGAAAATTCCTCTGATCACAAAGAACCCCCAAAACTAATATTTTTAATTTTTTGAGTTGCATTTTAAATATTAAAAATTATTTTAATGTCAAAATGATATTTAACTTTCAAAATTCAATTTGAGTTATCAAATGAACTCTAAATATTTTGAAATTTTTATGGGGAGTTCTCTAAACTTTAAATTATAGTTGAGATTAAAAATCAAGTCATATAGATGATTACATTTCACAAATTAATTTTATTTGTGTTTTAGGGTTTTGGAAAGTTAAGCGTGTTCTTAATGACTTAGCTCATGAAAAATTTTCCAAAGACTTCTCTGGTCATAGAAAGCCTTCAAAAATTTTCTTTGATTTTTCTAAGCAGTATGCAAATTATTATGATTAATTTATGCAAATAATAGACATAAACTTGAAAAATATTGATCTCTGTCTAGAGATCTTCTCTAACTTTGGAAAAAAATCAAAGAATGTTCCACATGACAGAGGAAACAACATGCCAAAATATCAAGTCATGGTGAAATATCTACTTGCATGGCAAATTAAAAGACTCAAAATAGTATTTAATTAATTAAAAATAAAATATGTATCAAATAAACTTCAATCCATTTCAACATTGTTCTCATCTGTTTATTGAGAACTAGGATATTTTTATTTTATTTTTGTGATTTTTCTACACCAATATATGATTTTTAAAAGTTAGGGAACATTTTTTGAATTTTTTCAATCACTATTTTTCTACTTAAACATGCAGCGCAGCATCAACTTACAGTGGCACCAAAAATACGTGTAGCGCAGTCTAGTTGGACGCTGCCATCCACACAGTTGCTGACTAGGCTCGCGCTTTAGGAACTACGCTCACATCTGGCGCAATTAGAGCTCTCCATTTGATACACGCGTGATCCAACGACTCCATGTCATCGTTCCCAAATAGAGTGAACCCGTGACCGTAAGCCCTAAACCCTTAGGATCCCCCCCATTTTTCAACCAAATGACCCCGAGTTTGATCCTATGGACTCGTTTAAGTGTGACGAACACATCCATATGGTAAACATGATATTAAATCAATTATAACTAAATGGAATATCAAAATAGGCTCAGGAAGAGAAGAAGTTCAATACCTTTGCTCTGAGAAGGAAAGCTTCACATAGAGGTGCTCGGCACGTTCGTGGAGTTCCAAGGAGGCTATGGATTGAGTCTATGTCCATGGTAAAAGTTGTAGACCCAAATTTGATCAAGGCCAAATTTGGGTGTTGATCAAAGTCTAGTATTGAGGCTCTGTGTGAGGCAGATTTGATGGGGCTTCTTCTTCTTTCACTGTGGTGAGTTTTATTTGAATTTGGTGCACTGTTGAGGTGTGGTGGAGAATGTCCTATCTCCGATAAGGATTTGAGCTCAAAAATTGAACTCTGGTAACGAAATTGGTGCAGAGAAGTGGTCGGGTTGCACTGAGGAGGTCTCAAACAGGCCAGGGGAACATTTAGAGGGGTCTCCTTGAGAAAATTTTAGCACACCCTCCATGGCCATGGAGGTGAACCTTTTATAAAAAAATGCTTAGCATGGCTTTGTGGGCCAATGTATAGGTCCAAAGTGTTGCTTATGTGGAGGGAAGAGAGGCTCTAAATTTCAAATGGGATAAGGTGGCCTCTATTTTTGGACTAGGTTTTAATTTTTGTGTGGCAACTCACGATCTTGGCTCCTCTGGTGACTAAGCTAGCCGACAAGGCTAGGGGAGGTGGCCAGGAGGCCAAGTGAGCTAGGGGAATCTATCACAACATTTTATTTGGGCAGGTGTTTAGTTTTAGCAAAAATCCTTTAGGGTTAAGAAAATTTGGAAGCAAATCCCTTGATTTAGGAACCTTTGGTCCATGGCTCATTAGGGTGGTTCCATTTAGCCTGGTCGATAAGGTCCAAAATTTGGCTGTAGAAGTCTTGCCTTGACCAATGTGACATGGCTAGGTCAATTTTGGTGCATGGACCAAAGCATGAGTTTGGCATAGGCTAGCCATGACTTTAAGCCCAATTGATTGATCAACCTTCTGTAGATGATTTTAATGAAGATTTTTGGTGAAGTATTGAAGTGATTTTAAGTTCAATTGGGGGTTCAATTTAGAGGATTTTGGAATTTTGGTCACCTTGGGCATGTTGGGTTGGACTTGGGTCTAGATTGGACTAGGCTTGAGCTAAGTCCAAATTTATTGTTGAAAATGGTAAATATGAACATCATGAAGACTTTTCAACTTAAATTGGGTGCCAATTTTGGGACTAAGGCAATCAATTTGGTGGAAGTTGGGGACATAGCCAATTTGGGGTAAAATTGGGGTTTTTGGAACTTAGGTCAAAATTAAATGAAATTGAGGCTTCACCAAGGCCAATTGAAGGTCAAGTTTGATGTGTAGGATTTTTATAAAGATTTTGGGGTTCAAATTAAGGCCAATGGAGTAGGCCATGGGGTTCAATTTTGTGGTATTAGGTCATGTAGCCAAAATTGGGGGTTTGACCTACATCAAGATTGGGCTCAAAGCATGGGCTAATTGAGTATGAATTTGGTTTAAATTGGTCATATGGAAGGTGAATTTGAGTTTAGGATTGAAATTGGGGGAGATTGGGATTAAATTGATTGACATTTGAGCTGTATTTGGGGAAATTGGGCTTTTAAAGGCAATTTGGGGGTTTTGGTCAAATTGGTTAAATTGTTCAAATTGGGTCCAAATTAGTTTTGGAGACACTTGGAGTGGTTTTGGAGGTTTTGGGAAAGTTTGGGGTGCCAAGTGCATTTTGCAATTTTTGGAATTTTGAGGGTATTTTGGTAAATTTAGAATCTTTGGGTAGTTTTGGATAATTTGGGTATCTTCAACAGATTTGAAATGATTTTTAAACAAGTTTGGATATTTTGGATGAATTTGGAAATTTTGGCCAAATTTAGGGCTCCAAGGGTATTTAAGTAATTTGGGGGATTTTGGGGCAAAAGGCCAAGTTGGATATTTTTGGTAGAATTGAGGTGTCAACCACCATAAATGAGCTATGGACCAATGGAAACCCCATTTAGGTCCTCTATGTATTAGTCTTTGCTAAACCCTAGCATAGGACTAGTAGGTTTAGGGGACCATTTACATGAGTCTCCCAAAAGATCAAGGGACCAAAACTAGGAATATCTTAGGTTTAGGGTTGTGAGTGATTGTGGATGAAGGTGAGTGCAAGTGAGTGCCTTAGCTCTAGACAAAGAGTGCCTTAGCTCTATACAAACACTCGGTCAACCCTTTTCTAGTGTTGTAGGAATAGTCAATAAAAAATTTATATGGCTAGACCCTAGGCTACTAAAGAAGAAAAGCTAGACCTCAACCAATATTGAGGTCAATAAATAGACCCCCAATAGGTGTGGTGTGCTAGACAAGCACATCACTCGTATTGGTGTTGAACGACGAGATCAACAAGACCAATACAAACACCTAAGTCAACAAACGTAAGAGGTGTGAAATTGTGTGTGTTATTTGTTTTGGCTTGGGAATTAGCAAGTGAACATTCGATTGGATTCAAGGAGATGGAACTTATGCTGGGATTGGAGAGTACGTTCCAAATTATCAAATTTTAGGTGTTTTCGAAAGATGGGACTAAGTACATAAGTGCTGACCCTAGGGTAAGAATTGAAATTTAGGTAATAATTTCAGAAGAGGGACAGAAGATAAGAACCGACCTCGAAAGAAAAGGAATCAGAAGTTAAGAACTGATTCCAAAGTGAGAATTGAAAGTTATGGTTCAATCTCAAGAGAGAGTCTGAAGTTAAGGACCGACCTTGAAAGGAAAGGAATCAGAAGTTAAGGCTGATTTTAAAATAGAATTTGAACGTTAAGGATCAAACTCAAAAGAAAGTCAAAAGTTAAGGACCGACCTCGAAAGGAAGGAGTTAAGGGATGATTCTAAAATGAGAATTGAATGTTAGGGATCAATCTCAAAAGAGAGTTAGAAGTTAAGTACCAACCTTGAAAGGAAAGGAATCAAAAGTTAAGGACTAATTCCAAAATGATAATTGAAAGTTAAGGATCAATCTCAAGAGAGAGTCAGACGTTTAGGACCCAACTTGAAAGGAAAGGAGTCAGAAGTTAAGGGTTGATTCCAAAATGAGAATTGAAAGTTAATGATCAATCTTAAAAGAGAGTTCGAAGTTAAGGACCGACCTCGAAAGGAAAGAAATCAAAATTTAAGGACTAATTCCAAAATGAGAATTGAAAGTTAAGGATCAATCTCAAAAGAGAGTCATAAGTTAAGGACCGACCTCGAAAGGAAAGTAATGAGAAGTTAAGGGCTGGTTCCAAAATGAGAATTGAAAGTTAAGGATCAATGTCAAAAGAGAGTCGCAAGTTAAGGACCGACCTCAAAAGGAAAGGAATTAGAAGTTAAAGACTGATTCCAAAATGTGAATTGAAATTTAAGGATCAATCTCAAAAGTGAGTTGAAAGTTAAGAACAGACTTTGAAAACAAAGGAATCAAAAGTTAAGGACTGATTCCAAAATGAGAATTGAAAGTTAAGAATCAATCTCAAGGGAGATTTGTAAGTTAAGGACCGACCTCGAAAGGAAAGGAATCAGAAGTTAAGTACTGGTTTTGAAATGAGAATTGAAAGTTAAGGATCTATCTCAAGAGAGAGCTGGAAGTTAAGGTCCGACCTTGAAAGGAAAAGAATCAGAAGTTAAGGACTTATTCTAAAATGAGAATTGAAAGTTAAGTATCAATTTCAAAAGAGGGTCGGAAGTTAAGGACCGACCTTAAAAGAAAAGGAATCAGAAGTTAAGGACAGATTCCAAAATGTAAATTGAAAGTGTTGATCGAAGGATATGTGTCATGTGAAAGGGTTAACATTGTTGAAGAAGATTTGTGAAATTTTTATGAGCTTTTTTGTGGAACGTGAAATTTTCTGAGGATGTGAAGAGAATTACTGCAGATGAAGATATTCATGCTGCGCGAGTAAAGAGTAAGCGACCTCGAAATCAAGAAAATCAACTCAATAGATTTATTTTATTTTATTGTTGTTTTTATCACATTTAATTATCAAAATATATTTTCAGAATTTAATCTTTGTTGGTTGATTTTTTCAAAAGAGAGTTTTTTTGTTGCTTTTTTGTTTGTTATTTTTATTTATGTTTTATTACAATTAAGTTTGTTTTTTTTGTTGTTTTGTTCTTTGTTAATTGTGATATTGAAGCAATGTATGGTTTTTGGCTTTTATCCGTAGCACCAGAAGGGCAATTGAACAAACAAAAAAATTTTTGAAAGAAACTTCATTCATCTACCACAGTAAATGTTACATATTAAATGCAGGCCAATGCCTCAAAAAAAAGTACAATATGCTAACTGCATCAAAGTACATCCAAAAATGTTCGAAGCCAAGTACATATCATAGGCTGAGCATGTCTGATACATATCATATGTGTTGTAATGAAATGCAGATAAATAGAAACGAATCCCTGAATGTCTGTTCCCGATGTGGCAAGCTCCTGATCGGGCAGATCTTCTAAGTTACGTTCCAAGAAAAGTGTTCCTTTTGCATGAACTTAGAGGTGCAAACCTCTCATAGCTCATATGGTAGTAGTTATTCCAACTCTAGATCTAGTTGAAATCCATATGACATTTTGTTGTTATCCATTCATCGAAAGGTGACGGACTGACCAAAGGAAAATATGTCGAGATTTTCATACCTATTTTATATTGTTTTTGATGATATTGCACTTTAAAGAAAGGTATTTTTATGTTTTGTTGCAGGAACGATGAATTAGGGTCATTGGAGCAAAAAGATGCAAAAAAGAGTGAATTTTGTTTTGTTGTAGGAATGATGAATTAGGGTCATTGGAGCAAAAATATACAAAAAGGAGCAAATTAGTTTGTTGCAGGAATGATGATTTAGGGCCATTGGAGCAAAAAGATGCAAAAAGGAGCGAATTTGGAGCGAAAAGGACCAAAATGTCAAGATTTGAACTAGGGTGCCGACGACGAGCCCAACGACGCTGACGACACACTTTTCCCGATACTCTAGAATTAATTTACTTAGAAGGCCCACCGACGGCGAGCTCGGCGGTTATGTCCAACTATGCATTGGATGAGGACAAACTTTGGTGGGATGCTTAGGCAACTCTTGGAAAAAATCATCCACATCTTTAAAGAGAAGACTTTGGCCGAAAATAGAAGGGGAGGCTCAAAATTGAAATGTGGAAAAAGTGTAGAGAGTCTAGATTGTGAGGAATTATTCGAGATTTTGTAAGAGTGGAGGGAAAGTGAGAGATTTCTTCCTCCTTGAAACTTCGAAGAGGAATTCTGTATGATGTAAAGAAAGGAAGGGATTGAGAGGAACTTTGAGGAGTTTGCTTGGGGAGAAATTAGAGATAAGTTTATTTATTATTGTAGTTTGTATGACTTTGATTTTACATATGAATTTTGAGTTTTGTTGTGTTTTCCCCATGAGATCTGAGCAGTTTTCTCTGTCGTTCTCCTTATCTTGAGATTTGTGAAATGGTAATTTGAATTGGTTGAGCCTTGAAAATGTTAAATAAATTAAGATGATCTTTTCACTTCAATCTTAATTTACTTTCAATCTGGTCAATTGATTTGTTAAAATATGTTTATTTTTACAACTAGAATGAAAGTTATATCTAAGATAAAGGGAGGTCAAAGCCCTTGGAAGTTGGGTGCAAATAAATAGGAAAATAAAATTATCGGGCGTAACTTGGTGATTGTAGAGTGACAAACTAAAATCCTTAATTCGGTCCTATCATTTGGGTGTTGAAGTGTAGATGTTAGAGGTCAAAGCCCTTGGAAGTTGGGTGCAAATAAATAGGGAAATAATATTATCGGGCATAAAGATCAAAGCCCTTGGAAGTTGGGTGCAAATAAATAGGGAAATATTATTATCGGGCATAGAATTGGATTTTAGAGTGATAAAATAAAATCCCCAATTCAGTCCTATCGTTTGGGTGCTGAAGTGTAGATGTTATTCCTCAGGCGAGAGGAACGTGGGAGCTCCAAAGTGAGAGCCGGTATCCTCTCAGCCTAGCTGCAAACTAAGTAAACAAGCATAGGATTAGTCAATGTTCTTTATGACTGGACCAAAGGGTAAAGAATTGGTATGCTCCTATTTGACACAATACAATTTGAACTGATTCACTTTATCCATTCACTATAATTAACTAGGAGAAGGATGCTTTCTTATATATTGAATATCACATTAGAACCTTCATTAATATAATTAGTTATTCAATAGTTATTAAAATTACATACTTATTTCAATTTTCTATTAGTCATAGATAAGCAAATTAAATTCTATTGTTGCGATTAAAGTATTGCTTTTCTAAAATCTTAGTTCATAGTTATAATATTACTCCTTGTGGATCAATATCTAAGACTCCATTAGAGCTCTAAATTACTTGAGCGATACATATACTTGCGTTGATAAGTGTGACTTTACAATTATTAAATATTTTATACATACATCTTTATTGAATCTATAACTGTTATTAAGTTTTGGTGCAGTTGTTGGGGAATTAAATCTTTTAGCAGCACTATTAAATACTTCTATTTTTAAGTATATATAAAGTCGTTGTCAAGTTTTTGGCGTCATTGTCGTGGAGTAAACAAGAATCATAATTAGAGTAACAGACAAATTAGGATTATTAGAAAATTTTTACTTGAATTGCAATTTATTTTCATATTTAGTTAATTATTTTACTGTGTACTGATTTCAAATTATATGCGTAAATTTGGACCTGAAAATCTTATACCCTACGATTCTGAATTAGAACGCACTGTTAGAAAAATTAGAAGATTGAGAAAAAAACCTAGAAATTTTTATACAATGGAAAACAACATGAACAATCAAGGAATAGAAAATCAACACCAAACTAGACCCCTACGAGATTATGCAAATCCTATAGCAGATGAAATTCACTTATCTATATAAAATCCTGATGGAGCTGCTAATTCATTTGAGATTAAACCTACTATTATCCAAATGGTACAAAATAATCAATTTGAAGGTACATTAAATGAAGATCTTAATTTACACCTCGCTAGTTTTTTAGAACTGTGCGTTACCTTTAAATATGACAGAGTTTCAAACGATGCTGTTAGACTTAGACATTTTTCTTTTTCACTTACGGATAAGGCTAAGACGTGGTTAAATTCGTTAGCACCAAGATCTATTAAAACTTGGGGAGAACTTTCATAGAAATTTCTGTACAAATATTTCCCTCCATCAAAAACTGCTAAACATAGAAATGACATAACATTGTTCTGTCAGATTGATGGAGAGTCAATGAATGAAGCTTGGGAGAGATTTAAAGATCTTCTTAGGAAGTGCCCTCATCATTCGTTACCAGATTGTTAATAACTCAAACTTTTTATAATGGATTGGTGGGAACACTTATATCGATTATAGATGTTGCTGCTGGTGGTTTGTTAATGTCAAAACTTTTTGTTGAGGCTTATTCATTAATAGAAGTGATGGCTACCAACAATTTTCAATGGCCCTTTGAAAGGGTAAATCCTAAATAAGTAGTTATTATCCATGATTCTAATGCAATATCTATGTTAGCTTTGTAGTTTGCTGCAATATCAAAGAAATTAGATCATTATGTAATGAATTATTCTCCAACACCTCCTATGATGGAAGAGAATTTATCTGGGCAATTTGTGGATGTTCAACCTTCATATGAGACTTTAAATGCTGTTAATAGACCCAACAACCCTTATTCGAACTATTATAACCCAGGTTGGAAGAATCATCCAAATTTTAATTGGAATAACAATTCTGCTACAAATCAACAATGGGAGAACAACCCAGTGAAACCATTAGGAAATTCATCCAACCAAGGAAAGTTAATTATAGATCTTCTTATCCTCTAGGATTTAACATTAACACTCAAATTAAGGAAAAGAAGTTGTCTATGGAAGAGTTGATATTAAACATAGGTCAACAATTACAGAATCATGGAAATCAATTACAAATTCAAGGAAATCAATTACAAAATCAAGGAACTGCTATTAAGATTATTGAAAATCAATTAAGCAATATCGCTACTGCGCTTAGTAACCAAACATTAGGAACTTTTTCTAGTACTGTGGAACCAAATCCTAAAGATCAAGGAAAAGAGCAAATCAAAGCGATGCAATTACGAAGTGTAAAAGAATTGGAAACAAGAGTACAAAAAGAAATGGAAACTAAAAAAGAGAAAGTGGATACTGACAAAGAAAAGGATCATGAGTACCCAGATTTAAAATATCCACTTACACCAATGAAAATTACTATGGAGAAACCTCCAGCACTGTTTCCTCAAAGATTGAAGCAACACAAACAGAATAAACAATTTTCCAAGTTTTTAGAAATTCTTAAGAAGTTAACGGTAAATATTCCCTTCGTAGAAGCTTTAGAGCAAATGCCCAATTATGTGAAATTTATGAAAGATATTCTGAACAAGAAAAGGAATTTCACTGATAACGAAACTGTTGGACTTCGCAAAGAGTGTAGTGTAATTATTCAGAAAATGCTTCCTGAAAAATTAAAAGATCCTGGCAGTTTCACTATACCATGTGGTATTGGTGAAAATTTTTATGGAAGAGCTTTATGTGATTTGGGAGCCAGCATTAATCTTATGCCTCTATCAATTTTATGAAAGAGCTTTATGTGATTTGGGAGCCAGCATTAATCTTATGCCTCTATCAATTTTCAAAATATCAACATTAATCTTATGCCTCTATCAATTTTCAAAATATTAGGATTAGGAGAAGTCTCACCTACTTCATTAGCAGATCGTTCGGTTACAGATCCTAACGGAGTTATAGAAGATGTGTTATTAAAAGTTGATAAATTTATCTTTCATGTGGATTTCATTGTTTTAGAGACGGGGGAAGATAAGGAAATACCTATCATTTTAGGGAGACCATTTTTAGCTACTAAAAAAGCTATGATAGATGTTTAAAATGGAGAATTAACGATGAGGGTTAACGATCAAGAAGTGACTTTTTACATTGTGAAATCTATGAAATACCTTGCTGTTGAAAGAGATCATGAATGTTTTTGCATGGAAATTAGTGAACATCTATTGAATTAACATTTTAAAGAACATTTTGAAGAGAAAGAACAATTTGAAGATAGTGATGAAGTTATTTTGGATGAATTAGAAAATGAAGAATTAGATTATGTTCAGGAAAGATTTGAGATGGTAGATATTAGAGAAAGTGCTGATAAGAATCTATTTTCATCAATTATAAAACCACCTAAACTTGAGTTAAAAATATTGCCTAGCCACTTGAAGTATGTGTTTTTGGGAGACACATTTACATTACCTGTTATTATATCTTCAGAATTAAATGATTTGCAAGAGTAAACACTGTTAGATACATTAAAAAGATATAAGTAAGCTTTTGGTTGGACCTTAGCTGATATTAAGGAGATCAGCCCTTGGATCTGTATGCACAAAATTATATTAGATGAACAATATAATCCAAGAGTTGATCCACAAAGGAGATTAAATCCAATGATGAAGAAGTAGCTAAAAAGGAAATTTTGAAATGGTTAGACACTGGAACTATTTATCCTATTTCAGATAGTACGTGGGTAAGTCCAATTCATTTTGTTCCTAAGAAATGAGGAGTGACTGTTGAAAAAAATAAAATAATGAATTAATACTTATCAGACAAGTTACTGGGTGACGTATTTGCATTGATTATAGAAAATTAAACACTGCCACTAGGAAAGATCACTTCCCTTTACCCTTTTTAGACAAAATAGTAGATAGACTTGCTGGGCACAAATATTTTTGCTTTTTAGATGGATATACCAGTTACCATCAAATTTCTATTACTCCTGAGGATCAAGAAAAGACAACATTTACTAGTCCTTTTGGAACTTTTGCTTTTCGAAGAATACCTTTTGGATTATGTAATGCTTCTACAACATTCCAGAGATGTATGATGTCTATATTTAGTAAGTTAATTGATGATAATTAGAAGTATTTATGGATGATGTCTCTGTATTTGGAACATTATTTGACGCATGCTTAAATTATCTTAAAAAAGATTTAGAGTTATGCGAAAGAACTAATTTGGTTCTAAATTGGGAGAATTGTCAATTTATGGTTGCAGGAGGAATTGTGTTAGGGCATAAATTTCAGAAGATAGTATGGAAGCAGACTCTGCAAAAATTCAAGTTATATCTAAACTAACACCTCCTACTAATGTAAGAGAGGTTAAGATTTTTCTTGGACATGTTGGTTTTTACATGTGTCTTATTAAAGATTTTTCAAAAATTACTAAACCTCTATGCCAACTTTTAAAAAAGGACAAGAAATTTGAATTTACTGAAAGATGTTTAAATACCTTTGAGTTATTAAAGAAAAAAACTAATCACAACCCCTATTATAGTTTCATCTAACTAGGAGAAACCATTAAAATTGATGTGTGATGCTAGTGATTATGCTATTGGAGCTGTCTTTGGACAAAGGTATGAAAAGATCTTTAAAGTTATATACTATGTCAGTAAAACTCTTAATGATGCTCAAATTAACTATACTGTTACTGAAAAAGAGTTACTGGCCATCAAAAATTTAGATCTTATTTAATTGGAGCTAAATGTGTTGTGCACACTGATCACTCTGCCATTAATTATTTGATTCAAAAGATGGATGTCAAACAAAGGTTAAGTAGATGGATACTTTTAACGCAAGAATTTGATCTTGAGGTTATTGATAGAAAGGGAACTGATAATCAAATTGCTGATCATTTGTCGAGATTCGAAAATCATAAATTATCTGACACTGATAATGAAATTACAGACAGTTTCCCTGATGAACAACATTATAATATTAATGAGTGGAAAATACCATGGTATGCTGATATTGTTAACTATTATGTAAGTCATATTTTGCCACATATGCTGACACTACAACAACAAAGAAAATTCATTCATGATGCAAATGCATATTTTTGAAATGAGCCTTATTTATATAAACAATGTAAGGATCTTATTATGAGGAGATGTGTACCTTATGAGGAAACTAATCTAATCATTCAAAAATGTCATGATTCTGAATTTGGAGGACATTTTGGGATTGATAAAACTGCTTATATAATTTTACAAGCTGGATTTTATTGGCCTACTATTTTTAGAGAAGTTTATAGATACATAAAAACTTTTGATTGATGTCAACGAGTAGGCAATATATCTAGAAGAAAGGAAATGCCTCTGAATTTCATGTTAGAAGTTGAGATCTTTAATGTTTGAAGATTAGATTTAATGGGACCATTTATTGCTTCATTTGGGAACTAATATATTTTAATTGCAGTAGACTACATTTCAAAGTGGATTGAAACACAAGCTTTACCTCGTTGTGACGCTAAAAGTGTTNTCTCAAACCAATGGATTAGCTAAAGTTTCTAATAGAGGGATTAAACAAATACTTGAAAAGACTGTAAACCCTAATAAAATAGATTGGTCCACTAGACTGGATACTGCTTGTGGGCTTAGAGAACTGCTTATAAAACTCTTATTGGAATGACTCCTTACAGACTGATTTTTGGAAAGACTTATCACTTACCAGTANCTGGATACAGTATTATGGGCTTATAGGACTATTTATAAAACTCCTATTGGAATGACTCCTTACAGACTGATTTTTGNCAGAAAAGTTTAATATTATTCATAGAATTTCTACTGCATATCATCCCCATACCAGTGGGTTAGCTGAAGGTTCAATTAAAGAGATTAAACAAATACTTGAAAAGTCTGTATACCCTAGTAGAGTAGATTGATCCACTATACTGGATACCGCATTGTGGGCTTACAGAATTGCTTATAAAACTCCTATTGGAATGACTCCTTACAGACTAATTTTTGGAAAGACTTGTCTNGAGTCTTATGCTAACGACAAAATTTATAAGAAAAAATTAAATTTATGGCATGATCGAAAGATTAACCAAAAGAAATTTGAACCAGGATAAGAAGTTTTGCTTTACAACACTAGGCTGAAGTTATTTCCTAGAAAATTGAAGTCTCGTTGCTTATGACCATTTACTGTGACTCAAGTTTATACTTACGAAGCTGTTGAAATTGAAGATCAGAAGATAGGAAATAGATTTAAAGTAAATGGACACAGATTAAAACCATATTATGAGGGTAAAAGACCAAATTTTAAAGAGGTTTTAATGATCAGTCAACCTGAATAACACCTGATCAGGTCAGGCTGACGACGTTAAACCAAGCGCTTTAGGGAGGCAACCCATATTTATCTTTACTTTATTTGCAATTATAGTAGTTTTTATTTGAAATTATTGTTAGTTTGTGGTAGTATTAAGCTCTACTACTCATAATTACCCTAGAAACATCTTAAAAATTGGGATCTGAGAAAAATGGAACGCATTCGGACCAGAGTGAAACTGTGAAAATTTTGCCTTGGGCGCCGATGGTGCCCTCGACACCGTCAACTGTGGGTTTTTCCCGAGAGTCCAGACAAAATTGACACAGAGGCTCGCCGACGGTTCCATCAACCCCGCTGACGGTGAGACCGGCGAATTGGTGGTTACGTGGGTTTAAATGGTGGTTTTTGGCGGTTTTTATGCGGGAATTGTCTTTTAAAACACAAAAATTCGATTTCTATTTCATATTTTCCCTCAAAAAATGAAGTGAAACTCTACAAATTTCATTCCTATGGCGTCCAATTCCCCTGATAATCCCAGAATGCAAGTTTTCCATCTGCGAAAGTTTATTAGTGCGGAAGCGCAGCGAATCTTCAACAAGTTGCTGACAAAGAAAAGATTGATCAAAGAACTAGGATTTGTAAATCGTGGATTGAATAATCCCATGATGGATATTGAAGAAACGATAGTGCGGTGAAGATGGGAAGTGTTGTGCTACACTACCGCCGCTGTGGTTGTTCCAGCGGTGAAAGAATTTTATGCGAATCTACATGGAATCAATAAGGGAGTTGTTTATGTGCGAGGAAGATGGATTACTTTCAATCCTGTATGGATCAACGAATTATATATGATAAGAATGTTCCTGTCTGCCACTATTCCAATTTTGTCCCAACGAGAAACTAGATGAATGAAATTTACCAAGATTTAACGGACGAAACTGACGACTGGGAAACAAGAGAAAATGGGTATGTTAATTTTTCTGCAACACTCCTGAATCCCGTTTTGAAACATTGGCACTTTTTCATTTCTGCGAAACTGCTACCGACAATGAAGATTGGTAAAGTTTCTAAAGAAAGTGTCATTTTGAATTATTGCATCCAAAGGGGACTGCNAAAATTCTTGTCACTTGCTAGTAGAATTGGAGCATAAAGCATATTGGACTATTAAAGAATTCAATTATAATTTGAAAGAAGCTGGTAAAAAGAGATTGTTGCAATTAAATGAATTAGAAGAATTAAGAAATGAATCTTATGATAATGATAAAATTTATAAGGATAAACTAAATTTATGGCATGATCGGAAGATTAACCAAAAGAACTTTGAACCAGGACAAAAAGTTTTGCTTTACAATACTAGAATGAAGTTATTTTCTGGGAAATTGAAGTCTCGTTGGTTAGAACTCTTTACTATGACTCAAGTTTATACATACAGAGCTATTATAATTGAAGATTAGAAAACTGGAAATAGATTTAAGGTAAATAGACACAGATTAAAACCGTACTTTGAGGGTAAAAGACCAAATTTTAAAAAGGTTTTAATGATCAGTCAACCTGAATGACACCTGAATAGGTCTNGAAGAATTAAGAAATTAATCTTATGATAATGACAAAATTTATAAGGAGAAACTAAAGTTATGGCATGATTGGAAGATTAACTAAAAGAACTTTAAACTAGGATAAGAAGTTTTGCTTTACAATACTAGGCTGAAGTTATTCCCTTGGAAATTGAAGTCTCGTTGGTTAGGACCTTTACTATGACTCAAGTTTATACTTACGGAGCTGCTGAAATTGAAGATCAGAAGACTGCAAATAGATTAAAAGTAAATGGACACAGATTAAAACCATATTTTGAGGGTAAAAGACCAAATTTTAAAGAGGTTTTATAATCAGTCAACTGAAATAATATCTGAATAGGTTGGGCTGACGACGTTAAACCAAGCACTTTATGGGAGGAAACCCTAATCAACCTGAATAACACCTGAATAGGTCGGGCTGACGACGTTAAACCAAGTGCTTTATGGGAAATGGACACAGATTAAAGCCGTATTTTGAGGGTAAAAGACCAAATTTAAAGAGGTTTTAATGATCAGGTCAACCTAAATAAACCTGAATAGGTCGAGCTGACGACGTTAAACCAAGCGCTTTATGGGAGGTAACCTATAGTTATCTTTATTTTTATTGTGATTATAGTTGTTTTTATATGAAATTATCATTATTTTGTGGTAGTATTGAGCTCCACTACTCTTATTTATCCTTAAATAATCATAAAAATTGGATCCATAGAGAAAAATTGGAACGCATTCAGACTAGAGCGAAACTGTGCAATTTTTGCCTTCGATGCCGACGGTACCCTCGAAGCCGCCGATGGTTGGTTTTTCCTAAGAGTCCAGGCAACTAATTACAGAAGGCTCACCAATGGCGCCCTCAACGCCACCGACGGTGAGACCGGCGAGATAGCAGTTTCTGGAGTTTGAATGGCAATTTTTGGCGGTTTTTAGGCAGGAGTTACCACTTTTAAACTCCCAAATTCGTTCATAAGTTCATATTTCCCCCAAAAATGAAGTGAAACTCCACCAAATTCATTCCTCTGGCGTCCAATTCCTCTGATAATCCTAGAATATGAGTGCTGAACCGGAGAAAGCACATTAGTGCGGAAGCGCAGCGAATCTTAAACAAGGTACTGACAAAGAAAAGATTAATCAAGGAACGAGGATTCATAAATCACGGATTGAATAATTCCTCTATGGCAATTGAAGAGATGATAGTGTGGCAAAGATGGGAAGTGTTGTGCTATACTACCGCTGCCATGGTTGTTCCTGTGGTGAAGGAATTTTATGCAAATTTGCATGGAATCAACTAGGGAGTCATTTATTTGCGAGGTAAATAGATAACTTTCACTCCTACATGGATCAATGAATTATACATGATTGAGAATGTTCCTGTCTGCCATTATTCCAGCTTTGTCCCGACAAGAAACCATATGAATGAGATTTATCAATATTTAACAGATGAAACTGAAGACTGCGAAATGAGAGAAAATGGGTATGTTAGTTTTTTTGCGACACTCCTAAATCCCGTTTCAAAACACTGGAACTTTTTCATTTCTACAAAATTGTTACCGACAATGAAGATCGGTAAAGTTTCTAAAGAAAGTGTTATTCTGAATTACTACATCCAAATAGGATTGTCAATCGATATTGGATCAATAATTGTGAAGTCAGTTTTGGGCCTGATCGTTCATGGATCATTGTCGATCAACATTGGATCTATAATTGTGAAGTCGGTTTTGGGCCTGATCGTTCATGGATCAACTATGGGCTTGGACATCCCTTTCACAATTTTCTCACTTTGCAATCAGTTCCAAGTATCTATTTTTAAAAATTGGGAAAAGGTACTTCTACCTTGGAAGCCTTTGGACCCAACTGAGTGATTCCCAGCTTTTGAAGGTGAAAATGACATGAATATTATGACAGATCAATCATCTCAGAATTTATTGCCGATCCTATCGTTAGTTTCAGACAAGACTCTGGTGATCCTACGCAGAATCAAGAAATTGGAGAAGGACGTATAAAATGTCATGAATGCAATTAATAATACTCTGATTTCTTCGATCATCTAGACTGGAGTATGAAAGAACATTTTTCTCACTCCGGACATATAGAAGATAGTTTGATACGACTGGTGAGGAGGATGAAATTGATAGAAGAGGTTCTACTGAAGAATTTCCATACCGACCCTTCCATAACCTTTTCACACATGTGCAATCAATGGGTGATCTCAGAGGAGAATCTAGTACTGAATCTGAAGAGTAGTAGATTTATATTACTACCTGTCTGTCTATCTATGTATTTTAATTTGAACTTTGTCTTTGCTTTGCTTTAGAATTATGCTTTAAGATCTCCGTATAGTTGATACTAAGCATAGGATGTTTTTTTTTTCAATGTTTTGAGTGTTGTAGCTTGGATTGCAACGCTGAATTAATGTATTAAAGTTGAGAAAATACCAAACTTAGGTGTTATGTAACGTAAATTGTAACTCTTAGAATTTATATATAATTGTGATGTTTTGTGTGGTGAAAGTTTATCTATGATAAGTACATCATTTAATCACTTAAAATTATGTCTATAATGATTGAACGGATATCGTTGAGGCTTGAATTTGATCAAAATTACAAAAATTCAGAAATTGAACCAAATCAATAGAGCCCGCCGATGGCGTCGAGGACAGTAAACTTTTCCCGAGACTTAGGATATAAATTCAATAGAGCGCGCTGACGGCGCCGAATACCCCACCGACTGTGAGATCCCGAAAAAACCTTTAACCACGATTTTGACCAGTCAACGACCACTATTCGTCATCCCCTTCCTCTGAAAAACGTGACTTTTGATCTAGGGCATGAGAGATCTTGGATTGGGAGGCAATTTCAAGGCATTTAGACACCGGATTTGATCATCTCTAGGTAAGAGTTTCATTCCAAGTTAAAAATATTTAATTTTTGCCATGAATTTCTTCTACATCGAGGAGACCCAAAAAATTTGAGATTGTGAAGAAAATATTGAGAAGAAATTCATGGAAATTAGTTTTGAACTCTGAGAATTACTCTTGAAAGTCATTATTTGTATATTTGAAGTATATTTTGGAATTTTTCTATAATTATGATTAGATTAAAATGGCTCCACGACAAAAAAGATGACTTGAGTTTGACTAGTCTCGGTTCATCAATTCGAATGCTCAATCAAGATTCACTTCAGTATTTGAAAGAAAGAAGTTTATACAAAATCGAGTTTTTGAGAGATCGGGAGGAGAAATTGAACGAGTTATCATCGAGCGGAGGTGGGAAAACTTCTGTTACACCACCAATAAGGCTGCTGCTAATATTGTGAAAGAATTTTATGCCAACATATTCTATTCTGAAGACAGAATCGTTCAAGTGCGGGGATTTCCTGTTGAATTTAATGTCGTCCGCATTAACACCTTTTATGAAGTCCCAGACTCTTATAGCTGTCATTATGAATCCTTTAGTACAATGGAAGGCCCCCTGAATTATGTGATAAATTTTCTCACTGATGGGAAAGGAACATGGAAGATAAAGTAACGAGAATGGGTAAATTTTTCTGCTTCCATGTTAAATGCCACCTCTAAAGCATAACACTATTTTATTTCCTCTACTCTATTACCAACTTATCACCATTGTGAGGTAACTAGAGATTGAGCTATTCTAAATTTCTGTATTCAGAAAAATAGAAATATAAATGGGGGGAGAATTATTCTTAAGAATATATTGACTATGGCATGGAGTGAAATAAGAGGAGGTCTAAGACATCTTGGCCTTATTTATGCACTTTGCCAACTTTCTTGAGTGGAAGCTGGAGGTGATGAGGAATGGGTTTACCCTATGAAACCCATTAATAAAGCTAATTAGAGATCTTATGAATATCATGAGAAATGGAGAACTGGAAGTAGGAGTCAAGAACCTTCTACTAGTAGAGATGTCCCCTCCTATGACCTTCCACCTTCTAGTTCCCCTACCCTCTCTGATTTGATGAATGAATTAACTTGCAGCAGAAGAGAATGGGAGTAGAAGTCAAGAACCTTCTACTAGTAGAGATGTCCCCTCTACAAGTTATGACCTTCTCCATGAGAAATGGAGAACTCGAAGTAGGAGTCAAGAACCTTCTACTAGTAGAGATGTCCCCTCTACAAGTTATGACCTTCCATGAGTAGAAGTCAAGAACCTTCTACTAGTAGAGATGTCCCCTCTACAAGTTATGACCTTCCACCTTGTTCCCCTACTCTTACAGATTTGATGAATGAGTTGACCTTGCAGTGAAAGAGTATAAAATTAATAAATGAAAGGATTGAAGGTTTAGAACGTTGACATGATTATGATAGTGAGTACCTTCAGAGCCATTCAAATCTTGAGATAACTTACTACAAAGCTCAGGACCGACACTATAGAGGTGAGCCTGATGTTACTTTCCCTGAGTGCCCCCGATAAACTCAGCATCAGCCCAATCCACCTGCTGATCAAGGAGACGAAGACATAGTTTGGGATTTTGATATTTGATAGTAATTGGTGTACTTGTACTTGTACTTTTATTTTTGTAATCTTTTGTAATAGAAATGGATATTTGTGTGTGTTTGTACTTTCATTTTTATTGTTATTGGATAATTTTTAATTTTTGCTATAAAGTTAGTGTGGTAGTTAAAATTTGCATGTGTAGTATAATGGATGTTGAGTAGTATTTTGTGAATTGTATGTAATGTGATTTTTATTTTACATTTTAATTGTAATTGTTTTGTTTAGTATTATGGATGTGTTAGTAAAATATTGTGCTTGTTTAATATTCTTGTTTTGTACTTATTTTAGAATTTCATTACCCAACAATTTCTCTAATGATTTATATATGTAGAAAGCTCATAATGTTGTAGATCAGGTGAAGTAGAAATTTTGAGAAAGACTGCAAAACTTTCAGAATGATGAAAATGCCTAAAATGCTGAGGTATGATTTATATTTAGAGTTTTTCTTTCCCATCTGCATTATATTATATTGAAAAATCTAAGTTTGTGGGAGGGAAGAAAAAGATTAACTATTGAATGTCCACTATTTATTTTTCTTCAAAATTTATTAATATGATTTTATGTAGTGAATTTAATTCAGGTAATTATATTTTGTAGCTATTTAAATATTATGGTAGATTTAAAGAATTTTTTTTGTAATGAAAATTAATTTTGTAACTTAAGATATTTAGTATGAGAGAATAAGATTATAGTTAACTATTTAAGTAAAGGAAACTATATTTTGAAGTGTTAAGAATCTGGAAATCCATTTGAGAAGAAAAGATTGGGGCTAAATGAAGTAAAAGCTATGAAATATTTATAAGACAAGGAAATACTTTGAGTTTCAATTTTAGGGAAAGAAAGGTGATGTTCAAATTCATTAAAGGCTATCTAGATAAAGTAATCCTCACTTGAAAAAGGAAAAAGAAAGGATTGACAACAATCCCTGAAAAGAAAAGAAAAATNTTGCCAGTTCAACCCTTAGTCCCTGATAAGTCTCTGGTGATCTTGCGCAGAATCAAAAAATTGGAAAATGAGGTACAAAATATCATGAATGCGATTAATAATATCTACGATTTCTTCAATCATTTAGACTGGAGGATGAAGGAACATTTCAAACACTCTGGACATTTAGAAGATAGCTTGATACGACTGATGAGGAGGATGAAGTTAACAGAAGAAGATTCCACTGAAGAATTTTCATTCCGACCCTTCTACAACCTCTACGTTCATGTGCAATCAATGGGTGATCTCAAAGGAGAATCGAGTACTGAGTCTGAGGATTAGTATATTTATACTACTCTTTCTATCTATATATTTTGATTTGACCTTTGTATTTGTTTTGCTTTAGAATTATGCTTTCAGATCTCTGTATAGAATTGATTTGAACTTTGTATTTGCTTTGCCTTAGAATTATGCTTATAGATCTCTGTATAGTTGAAACTTTGTATTTGCTTTGCTTTAGAATTATGCTTTTAGATCTTTGTATGGTTGAGACTAAGCATAGGATGTTTTGCTTTCAGCATTTTGAGTGTTGTGGCTTGGATTGCAATGCTGAATTAATGTATTAAGGTTGAGAAAATACCAAACTTAGGTGTGTTATGAAACATACATTGTACCCCTTAGAATTTATATATAAATGTGATGTTTTGTGTTCTGAAAGTTTATATGTGCTAAGTACATCATTTAGTTATTTAAAATTATGTCTTTAATGATTAAGAAGATGTCGTTAAGGCTTGGAATTGATCGAATTCACAAAAATTTGGAATTTGGACAAAATCAATAGAGCCCGCCGAAGGGCGATGGCGCCCTTCACGCCGCAGACGGCGAATTTTTCCTGAGACTAAAGTTCAAAATTCTAATAGAGCGTGCCGACAGCACCTTTGACCCCACCGACGGTGAGATCATGAAAAACACCTTTAACCGTGATTTTGACAAGTTAATCGCCACTATTCATCATCCCCTTCCTCCTAAAAATGCCATTTTCGACCTAGGGCTCGAGAGATCTTGGATTAGGAGGCGATTTCAAGGCTTTTTGACACCGAATTTGATCATCTCTAGATTTAAATGGCTCCACGTCAAAAGACAAGAGTTGAGTTCGATGATTCTCGCTTCGTCAAAGCGATGGCTCAAACAAAATTCACTTCCATATTTAAAGGAAAGAAATGCATACAAGATTAAGTTTTTGAAAGTCCGGGAGGAGAAATCGAACAAGTTATTGCGGAGCGGAGGTGGGAAAACTTTTGTTACACCACCAATAAAGCTGATGCAAATGTGGCGCCTATTTAATGTTTTAGTTTTATACTTATTTCAAAATTTCATTACCCAGAAATTCCTCTAATGATTTATATGTGTAGAAAGCTCCTAATATTACAGACCAAGAGAAGTAAAAATTTGAGAAGGCCTGCAAAAATTTCAGAATAATGAAAATGCCTACAATACTGAGGTATAATTTATATTTATAGTTTTTCTTTCCACTTGAATTATTTCATATTTAAAAATTTAAGTTTGAGGGAGGGAAGAAAAATATTAACTATTAGATGTCCTCTATTTCAATAGAATTTAAGTTTGGGGAAGGGAAGAAAAAGATTAACTATTAGATGTCCTCTATTTCAATATTTGGAATTAATTGCAAAATATTTAAAAATGCAAGTTTGGGGGAGGGAAGAAAAAGATTAACTATTAGATGTTCTCAATTTAAATATTTTTAAAATTTATGTTTGGGGAGGGAAGAAAAAGATTAACTATTAGATGTCCTCTATTTCAATATTTTCAAAAATTATATGATTTCATGTATTGAATTTAATTCAGGTAACTATATTTTTATAACTATTTAAATATTGGAGGGAAGAAAAAAATTAACTATTAGATGTCCTCTATTTCAATATTTTAAAAAATTATTTAGGGAGGAAAGAAAAAGATTAACTATTATATGTTCTCAATTTAAATATTTTCAAAAATTATTAATATGATCATGTAGTAAATTTAATTCAGGTAACTATATTTTTGTAACTATTTAAATACTATGGTAGATTTAAAGAAATATTTTTGTTAAGTTTGGGAGAGGGAAGAAAAAGATTGACTATTAGATGTCCTCTATTTCAATATTTTCAAAAATTATTTATATGATTTCATGTAGTGAATGTAACTATATTTTTGTAACTATTTAAATATTATGATAGATTTTAAGAAATATTTTTTTAATGAAAATTAATTTTGTAACTTAAGATATTTAGTATAAGAGAATAAGATTATAGTTCACTATTTAAA